>CAVNYN010203078.1:0-38667 GCA_963692815.1 Nyctanthes arbor-tristis | reverse complement strand
TTTCTCGTATATGTGCTATGCATACATTGTGGGATTAAATACATACGAAGGGAACGTCCAAAAGGAAAAGAGAAAAATACAAAGAAGAGAATATTACAAATCACTAAATTATACACATTCTATAGTTTTACTATTTAGTTAAGGTAAATAAATATTCTCCATTACCCCCCCTCAAGTTGGAGCATGTAGGTTTGAAATGCCCAACTTGCTAAGAATAACATGAAAACGATCTCGTCCCAAAGCCTTTGTGAAAAGATCTGCGAGCTGAAATTCAGAGGGAACCTTTTGAGGAATAAGAACCTTTGACTGAACTTGCTGTTGTATAAAGTGACAGTCTATTTCAATGTACTTCGTTCTTTCATGAAAACAAGATTAGCTGATTTATCGATCTCAGGTGATTATCAGACGGTCTTCCGATCTGGAACTGGTTCTGTAGATAAAACCTGAAGATCAAGCAATAGTTTCTTTAGCCAAACAATTTCACATGCAGTGGTAGCCATGCCCTATATTCTGCTTCAGCTGATGATCGGGCGACAACTGAATGTTTCTTTGATCGCCAAGAAATAGGAGACGTACCAAGAAAAATCATATAACCTGTAGTAGATCGACGGGTAGAAAGACATCCTGCCCAATCTGCAACACAATAGGCTAGAAGTAACAATTCATTCTGCTTTGGAGAGAAAAGCCCTTGTCCTGGAGTACCTTTTAAATACCGTAAGACACGGAAGGCGGCATCAAGATGACTCTGTTGAGGATCATGTATAAATTGACTCAGTGAGTGTACAGCAAAACTGATATCGGGCTGTGTAACAGTTAGGTACAAAAGGCGTCCTACAAGTCGCCTATATAATCCAGGGTCCGAGTAGGGAGGACCATTAGTAATCATTTTGGCTTATTGATCCATAGGAGAAGAGGCAGGTCGACAACCCATGAGACCACATTCTGCCAAAATATCCAATGTATATTTTCTCTGATTCAAAACTATCCCTGAAGGTAAACAAGCCACTTCAATCCCAAGGAAGTATTTCAACTTGCCCAGATCTTTAATCTTGAATTCTTCATTAAGATATTTCTTCAATTCACGTATACGAACCATATCTGTCCCAGTAATAATTACATCATCCACATATATGAGAACTGCTATAAATGAAGTTCCATGAGAAGAGACAAACAAAGAGTGATCGGCATGTGATTGTTGAAAACCAGCATTAGTGTGAGCTGTAGTGAATTTATGGTACCAATTTCTATATGCCTGTTTTAAACTATACAAAGACTTTTGGAGTCTGCAAACACGTTGCTCGCCCTTTTTTACAAATCCCTGTGGTATTCTCATGTAAACTTCTTCTTCCAGATCTCCATGCAAGAAGGCATTGTTGACATCCAACTGGTGTATTTCCCAATTTCTAGTCGAAGCCACCGCCAGCAAGCATCTAACAGTAACAAGCTTAGCCACTGGAGCAAAAGTATCATTGAAATCTATACCTTCAATTTGTGTGTAGCCCTTTGCTACAAGTCTAGCTTTGTATCTCTCAATAGTCCCATCTGGATGATATTTTATTTTGTAAACCCACTTCGAGTCAATAGCTCTCTTCCCTTCTGGTAAAGATGTGAAAGTTCAAGTGTTATTTGCCTCCAAAGCCTGTATTTCCTTCTGCATAGCTTCTCTCCAATGAGTCTGTTTAACAGCTTCATGAAAGAATGTAGGCTCATCTGTAGTAGAGATAGCTGCAAGGAAGGCATTATGTGTACTTGAAAATATAGAATAGGATAGGAATTGAGTCATAGGAAATACCGTCGAATTAGCTGATGGAGTGGATAAGTGAGTGGATGAATGAGTGGTCAGAACCCTGAGAGAAGGAGGTAAGGCAACTTCATAATCTTCCAATCAACGAGTGTTCTGTATGATTCTCTTTCCAGCCAATTCCTTTGCATGCTCAACCACTAGATTTTCTGATGGTTCTCGCTTGGAGCTCTCTCGAGAGGGTGTTCGTCAACCAGGCCAACACAATAGCGTTGCATTGTGTCCATGGTTGGTAATCCTCTGAATTTGCTTCGGGTTTTTGTGAGGTTCCATCGATGAAACCGGCTTTGTTCTTTGATCGGAGGGCATTCAATACATTCTTCCTCCAGGTAAAATAATTCTCACCACTTTCACTCAAAGGATGGACTACGAAGATTAATCCTGGGTGATCGGATGGATGTAGGAAATAGGGTGATTTGGTATCCATTGCAACAATCTGTGTGTTTGTGTTTCTAGTTGTATTTGTATTCTCTGCCATGCTCTGATACCATGAAATTTAGAAGAACATGCTGTAGTATTATTTCTCGTATATGTGCTATGCATACAGTGTGGGATTAAATACATACAAAGGGAACGTCCGAAAAGGAAAAGAGAAAAATACAAGGAAGAGAATATTACATATCACTAAATTATACACATTCTATAGTTATACTATTTCGTTAAGGTAAATAAATATTCTCCATTAGATATTGTGCTATGAAGTTACTGTATAGGTAGAGAGCATATATAAATTGTGAAGGAAACGAATGTGGGGATTTGGCAAATCAGATTCTCAGTTGCAGAAAATCGGAGAAGTTGGGATGTTGGCAGCGTTAAGTTAGATGCTGTCAACGGGTTCAACGACTAGTTGAAATAGTCTCTGGGGTGTGTTTAGTTGAGCCTAATTCAATTTTGACTTAGTTTTTGGGCTTTAAATGACTGAAAAGGATTTGTTGAATTTGACTTAAAACACAACTTGAGCTTGAAAGAACAAGTGTTGGACTTAAAATTTTGAGTTTAAAATTTATTTTACGTAGCGTTACGATTTGGGTCGAACACAAATATATTTTCTTTGATAACGGATTTAATAATTAAATGGGACTCGAATCTACTATTTGGAAATAAAATCCGATTAATCATAAACTTGCATTTTTCTTTAAGTGAATTAAACAAGAGACGCGAATTCTTTAAAACCTGTTTTGTGACTAATATTAAATAACGGATTAGGGTCGTAGCGACACGCTTAAATTTCTTTAGAACCTTTAACTAGATAATTTTCATTTATGAAAATCCAGTCGCTACATGTCTTGCCCCGAAATTTGCAATTTGCAACCGTTTTCCCTTCATATCTACCCTAAAAATATGCAATGTAACGTTATTATTGGAGTTCTCATTCCTTTTTTTAGAAGACATATGGAAGATGCCAAATATGCAGAAATCTCTCTTTTCCATTATATATATGTAATTTTCTGTCCCTTTACGAAATATATGCATAATACACCACATCTGATTAAAAAAAATGTCCTCGATTTTTTGGTTTTATGTCCAAAGCAGAAGAAATTGATGGTGTGAATTTCTGTTGAAATAGAAATTGATGGCGTGAGCATGTTTAGATTTTTTTTTATGCTTAACACAGCTTTGGTTTGGTTTTCGTTTGCCTTCATGATTCTTTTGAGTTATTAGTTTGTTTCAAGTTAAAGACTAACGAGACACGTCACATTTCTAGAACAATGGAGAATCAAAATTTGTAGAACCATGTTCTTTAAGAGAAATTCAGTAAAATTAATTCTTGTGTAAGAAAGTATGTTGATATCGTTAAAATAAATTTTATTACTGGGGCAACTAATTCACAATGTATTCTATATCACCAATTGTATTGAATCAACTTCTTAATAATTAAACCCCACCATTAAAAATTTTGAGATTTTATTACTGGGCAACTATTTCACTAATGTATTATTACAATAGAATTTTCGTCCCACATGTTTATACTTTTATGAAGTAATATCCTTTATTTCTTTTGCAGATTTGTTGATAAATTTACAGCTCTGAAAATTATTTTCGTCCCATGTATTAATTGTTGATGAACTGATATCTTTTGTTTCTTTTGTAGATTCGTTTAATTGTTTCTTGACCAAAAAAAATATTTTTGAAAAATTTTAATGGTTTGAAAAGTAAATGGAGTATAAAACTTATGAAGAAAGATTTGTAATTTCAATTGTAATTTTAGTATTTATAATACTATTCATTAAACAAAAAAGAAAATAAAAATATATAAATATATTTAAATTAGCCAATAAATGGGAAATATGAATTACTCGTACTAGTCTGTCCCCAAACTGTCCCCCATTTAAGTGAGGATGGGAAAAATGAGTAGGGTAACGAGTGTTACAAACCCGATCCCAAGCCTGCCCATTGTCATTCGTATACCTTAAGAAATTAAAATTTTCATTTTTCTCCGTAACTCTACCGTGACGGGAATTCTGTAAACTATGAAACATTAATTAAATCATATTTATTATATATGAAAAAAAGTAATCTAATAACAACTCAATTTAAAAGCATATAAAAAACAATTTCAAATTAATACATCAGCTAAAAAAGAAATAGTTTAATGTGATTTACAAAATATTTCCTAAATAAGATATATATATATCTGTGTGTATACTAGCTAATTTATGTGCGATGCACATATTTCGTTTCATCTTTAGTATAAATCCATGTAGAATTTATTATGTAGAATAGGTTAGTGATTTGATACATGAAATATTAAAAATATGTGCTTTAATAACAAATTAAACTAAAGAACATGCATAGCGTATCTTGATTGACTTCACAATCTTGAAAGTATTATGATATAGCACTCAAAATTGACAACAATATGCCAAAAACCAACAATATATGTCAAAGAAATATTTTGATTGATTCTACTTCTGTCTTGTTTTACTGCGCTTTTCTTTCTATCAATTGTGAAGGTTATGAACAATAATTAAACAGAATTAAAGTAAAAAATTGATACTTGATATGAAGTTGTAATCCTCAGCAAGAAATTCTTCCCCAGGATTATAATTAAGTGATGCTTCCTTTGGCTCTCCATTTTTGCAAAATGCGGGCACAAGAATCTTCTACTTGTGAAATATCAGAGATTGTACAAAGAATGAGAAGAAATGCCAAATACCAACTCATCCTTGTAGAAGACAGCATTGACATTAATATATATGTACCCATTTTTTAATGAATGAACAAAATTCCAATAACTTCCAAGAAATCTTGTGACAAATTGGCCATATGGATCATACCAAATTGAAAACAATGAAAGCTAGTAAGCTACATTCCAAAGTATCAATAAATGCATATTTCGTGAAATCAATTTAATACCTAGCAATAAGGAAATTTGAACTCGATAACTACATAGAATACAAGCTAAAATGAGCATATTCAGAACCAAATGAGCTGTTAAAAGTTCACATCACTTAAAATTGGAAACTAAACCACCAAGTTCCGACTAAATAAGCTAAAAAACTACATGGACTAAAGTTGGACCAACCATGGTTGTAATAGTCTATAAAGCTTTGTTTGGTCTGTTTCCAAGTCTAACAGCCAAAAAATTTGATATACTGAGAGCTGCATCCTTTCTGCTAATGGACATGAGCATCAATCTTTTTGAAGTCCACATTTGGCTGATTCTTGCAAAAATTATATACAATAACCCCAATAGCAAAGACAATCAGTTCATCAATCAAAAGTTGATGTGAGGGGGCTGGGTTTCAAGATATTAATGTTCTCAAACCAGCCACTAAGCAAATATGACATTTTTAGGAAGAAATATCAAGCCTTGGTACAACGGGTTGAAAGAGAGGATTTACAGAATTTATATGTTCAAGGGAGAAAGATCCAAAACTTGCCAAAATTTAAGCTTGGATCATTATATACAAAACATCCCCTTAAAAGACAAAACAATACACGATCTATCAAATATTTAGAAAGTTCTAGGTGCTTGACAATTGCAAACAAATTCACCAATTATCCTCAAACCATTACAAAATTCAACTCGACCAACTAACCTTAGGTTGAATATTCTCTTTCAAAGTATTAGCAAAACTATAGAAACATGACAAATTCAAGAAAACATACACAAAAAGTGCCTCTATAATCCCAAAAAATAAGGAACAATACAAAAAGATCCCCGTACGTAGAAGGCAAAATATACACGTCATACTAAAGACAACAAAAGAAAAACTCGAGAATAATACAAAAAAGACTATACAAAAGACAAAACATACGCAACTTAAAATATGCACACCAAATTTTCATCTAAGTGGTAAAAATCAGAAAAAAGAAAAAATTAGTACAACAAAAACTTAAAACAACAGAATCGCGCAAACAATGAGATGAAAAAAAAATAGCATAACAAACTATAAAATAAAAATTAGAAACCAGATTTAACTCACTGAAAGGAAAAGACCTAGAACAATTGGAGCAAAAGACGGCCATTTTGTTGAAGAAGAAAAGCATAGATCGATTAGCGGTGTAAGAAAATCATAAAAAAATTTGCGGTGCCAAAAGTGAAGAAGGAAAACGAAGATTTGGGAAAGCTATGGTTCAGAGAAGGAGGGAGGGAGGGAGCGATATAAGGGAAACATGCTGAAAAAACTGGGGACAAAATAGAAAATACACTGTTATGAGCAACAATACTGTGGAGAAACCGTTTATATATAATAGCAATATATTAAAAATTTTTGAATTAAGAAATAAAAAAATTGAATATATAAGTTAATAAAACAAAATATAAATAAAATACATCCAATTTGGAAATCTCGAATTTGAGATCCTAGTTGTCGACTAGCAAATATAATAAATTAGAAAGGATTTGCAAAAACCTCTAAGAAAGATTCTTGAAAATAAGAACAGATAAGGATCATAATCACTAATTAATTGAAGAAAAATAGGCAAATATT
The DNA here is from genome assembly GCA_963692815.1 of Nyctanthes arbor-tristis. NCBI lineage: Eukaryota > Viridiplantae > Streptophyta > Magnoliopsida > Lamiales > Oleaceae > Nyctanthes > Nyctanthes arbor-tristis. The sequence continues at coordinate 31,929 of CAVNYN010203078.1, read as the reverse complement.
AATCTACAATTTATTGTAAAATTTACGTAACATGTAAGGAAAAGTCTAAAATCATCTCAGTTAAGACACTTTTGATGGGAAAATACGGTAAAAAGGTACTGAACATTTAATTCCTTATATATATATGTAATACTTAACAACGAACCAATTTCATGTCCACCAAACATATATATAGATAAATGTTGAAAATCATTAGAAAAAATTATTGTTCAATTTATCCAAAAATAATTAAACAAAATCGGTAATGCATATCACCACAAATCAAACACAATATCCCTTCCAAAAAGAGAAAAAAGAAAAAATAAATCGAACACAAAATAAATATAGATTGCATTTCAGGATCATATTGAGTCCCCCAAAATAGAAGCTTAGGATAGAAAATATACTTACCAAAATCGGGGCCAAAAATAATAACAAGTTAGCGATTCTCTAATTTGGAGAGTAAAGCAGAGAGAAGAGATTTTTAGAAATGTATGAATAAAAATTCAATTCAAGCAAAAAAAAATCACATCACCAGTTCCTTTATGGTGCTCAATTTAGGAGGGGAAAAAAACTACCAGAGACTTAAGTCTCATAGTTATATGTGTATGTGCGTGTGTTGGGGGGGGGGGGTTTGGCTAGAGTGGCTAAAAGAAATTGGAATTGATCCTTATGGGGGTCTAATCATACAAACAAATTATATCTGTGTCTACTTAGCACTCTTCGAAGAAATAGCATCCCCAGTAATATTATTTATTACAAGTTAGAATTCTTATCTGAAAAGTTTCTAGCGCCCATATGGGTGTTATTGTAACACCCGTATGGCAATTTGGTTGTGTGTGTAAGTCACGTGATTGCATGTAACCAAATGTTAGATAAAATTGAACATGTGGGGACACATATGTAATTTTAATGTGCAGTTCTATCATGAGGTGTAGCCAATTAAAAGTGCTCTATAAAGTTCTATGGCTACTGGTATTATAGTGTTATAGAATTAATGTGTAGAGACTGATTGTGCATTTCTAATTTGTTGAAGTGGCCGATTTGAAAATACTATAAAGTTACATCCATATATAAGTCATGGTCCTCGATTGAACATAGGATTTTTCGTTTTCTCTGTCTTCCCATCAATTTGATGCTATTGGCTGTTACCAATTTTTATGGTTTTGGGGTGTTTTCTTACCTTTTTTTTTTTTTTTTTGGGTTACCATGTGTTTGGGGGTTTTATTACTATTTTTTTTTAATGGCGGCGGCAACGGTGATATAGTGGCTGTTCACTGGAAATTTATTACTTAATAATTATTGTAATTTTTTTTGAGCAAATAATTATTGTAATAATTAAACTTATAATTATAGTAATATTATTAATAAAAAATAATAATAATTAAACTTAACAAAGAATTGAAACTAATTAAAATTGGCAGGGATAATTTTCCAATTGTATAGGGTAGTTTTGCAAATAATTTCAAACAGGGCTGAATTTTTCAAACCCCTATTACGAAATTGAGTTTTTATCTAAAGAACCCTTTACAATATAGAAGGGTATAATTACAAATAGTTTTAATCAAGAGGGTAAAATCAAATGTATTATTTAAAGGAGGGTAAAACCTCTAATTATCTCATAGCATTATTTTATTGAAAAAATAATAATACCACATGTAGTCAGTTATCGAGCATTGCACGTTTAAAATCCAAAGATAATTGAATACAACAAAGAAATATTGATCCTCCATTTTCTTCTTCAAAATAATAACTTATGAAAGGACATATTCAGATCAATTTATCTTTAAGACTCACATTTTTATGACAAAATTTAACAGCCAATATCATTTTGGCGCTTTGGAGGGATTCACGTAACTCCCCATTCTCACAACAATCCCATCAATGTCCCGCACATACCCGACTTTCTGTCCCCATTCTTTCTCCTCAGGTTCGCTTACAGGCACTGCTCCGTTCTCCACAGCTCTCTAATCCAACCACAAATCATATAATATCATCAAATCTCAAGGTTGTTTTCCGTTAAGACTGACTAGACTGTGCGCATAAATTTTAACTGCCAAAAGAAATCAGTCACGTCGCATGTCACATGAAACATGGCTTATTTTTATTGGTAGTCGAGCTTTATACACATGTGAGACGTAACGTGACTGATTACTATTGGTAGTCGGGCTCTATATATGACTTAATAGATGCACACAAATGTCAAGTAATACGAAATTTATAAAATTAGTTAATTTATACTCCATTTGCATATTTGTTCAATGTTATTGAAAGCGTCATGGAGCGTTAAATTGAACATATAATTTGACGGACTCCAGCGTATATGTTTCTATGTGAGCTTTCCAATGATCTCTCGCAACGTGTGTATCTTGTGAGATAATCTAGCTAAATGTATGACAAGAGATCATTTTTAATCAATTTGAGCCAGAATATGTGAATGACAGGGTGATCTAAATTTTACGAATAATGAGAAACAACGGTACCTTGTAGGCTGAATCCACGTCAGCATAGTCGAAGCAGACCTCTACTGGGTTCTTTTCATGGCTAGATTGTGACGTTTGCACCTTGACACTCAAATCATCAGTTTCGTGCTGGTGCACCGGTGTAAATGCCATGGTGGTCTGCCCACTCTCTAGTTCACCCCACCTATTCCCATCCAATCAATATAATATATTTTGTTGATTAACGACGTACAAAAATTTCTACAAATGTTACAACTAACAATATCCTGTTTTTCAATAACTCATATCAATTTTAAATCAATGATAATAACATGAACTATATCACCTCTTTGTCACATATTTTGTCATCTACTTTGGCAAAATAATTAGTAAATTCTTATAATAAATAAATAGAAAATGTTAATGTTTTCTTACATTAATTTGCTAAATGCCCCATTATATAACTAGTGAATTACACATTTCTAGACAAATAGCAAAAATGTACTCCCCATTCCACAAAGTCCACTAATTATTTTCACATAGATTAAGAAATAATAGTTGAATAATAAATTTTAATTGCATTTTTCTATATATAACCTTATATCTCATTAATTGTTTGAAAATAGCTTCAATACATATGTAGTTGATGTAGAGTAATAATATATACATTAATTAGGGGCTCACATATATATATATGTATGTATATATGAAAATAAAAAATTAAAGACACACAATATAGTATGTGAACTTTTTTTTTGAGACTGACGAAAATTGTATAATATACTATCTTTTGGGACGACTTAAATATATTGTCTACCACAGCAGCCTCTTTACACATATGCCACCTCCGTCACACAAATATAATAATCTCATTCTTACTCTCACAAAGATTAAGTGATGTACACCTAATAGTGTTGAGAAAATAAATTTTTAAAATTATTTTCTTAATATATTCTTTCTTTTATTAAATATTTCGCTTTAAGAATTTTATTTTATTGATAACAATTCACATTAAATAGGGTCATATAATAAAACTATATTTTTAAAATAAAGGTGGCCTATATTTTAACTACCTACCAACAGGGCCATTGACATAGCTAAAAGAGGCAGTCGAAAGTTGATGGTCTAGCCAAAGCACTAAAGAATTTTTTTTTTTTTTTTTTTTGACAAAAAAATGGATTTTTTTTTTTTGTGGGTTCTTGAAAACAAGGTAGCCGTGATCGGATTGGACACACAACCTGTTCCCCATTTTTTCTTTTCCCCTCCTCCACCAGGCACCAGCCACTATACAGAAATGCAAAAATTTTGCAAAATCCAATCATATCTCAAAATCTGAAGGAAAAAGAGAGAGAATGAATGAACATTTATAAAAAATGGAGAAAAGAGGTGGTGGCGTTTTAATTACCGGCGGGAGTCATCCAAGCGGCGGACCTGATAGCCAAAAGCCTTTGCGTAAAATGCAACAGATTTTGGTACATCTTTAACGTAAAGCACCGTGTATGCAAAAGTCGGGCTAAGATTCGATGCCATATTTGTTATGTTTTCTTTGTGTTCTCATCTCTCAACTCTCCATACATATATATATATATATGTGTGTGTAAAACATTTCCCTTTTCCCATAATAATTATAATAATAATGTAATAATATTACTGAGATAGGTAGAGAGATCCATAAGACAAGTTTGAACGTGGCAGCATTCTGAAAGGGGTTTGTTACACGTGGAAAGCATGCCGGATTTGATGGGAGTTACGGGTACCTCTTCAACCCTCAACCCAAATTGGGGATTAAAGGCTAGAATTTAGCGCATCTATATTAACACACGTTTAAGTTAACTATCTACATAAGTAAAAAATAAAATTTTTAATGATTATTAAGTTAAATTTAGTTATTAAGTTAACTATTTACATAAACAAAAAATAGAGTTTTTAATAGTTATCAAGTTATATTTAGTTATTAATTCGTGTCATATTGGTGATTATAACTAAGGGTATTAAATTTAATTATCAATTCAATAGTTAAAGGATGCGTCAATCCCAATTTAATTAAAATAAAAAAAGAAGAAATAATATCACATAAAATGTTAAGTTTATTGTTATCCTTAACAATAAAATTAACAAATTGTTAAATTAAATGCTTTTAACAACTACTTTAACAACACCAATGTAGGTTATTTTTTGAGTTGTTAGAGCATCCACATTAGTAGTGTTAAACAACCTATATTGTTAGTGTTAAAATAGTTGTTAAAAGTATTTAATTTAATAAGTTGTTAGTTTTATTGTTAAAATTAACAAAAAAACTTAACACTTTATGTGGTATTATTGTTGATAAAGTATAACGCAAGGAAATTAAACAATATAGGAGTAAAGTAATGAATAAAGTAACATTTTAAGATAACAAAAATAAATATTTTGTTAATATTATTAAAAATTTTAGAAAACCCTATTATACACAACATTCATTGTTTCATTAATTGGCTTCTCATTCTTAATTTTTTATCACATCTAAGTATTTTCATATCAACATGATTCACAACTCTAAATACTGGTATGTGGAACTACCTACGATTGAATATTAACTTTTTAAAGAGTACTCAAAAAGAGGTTAATCTTGACACTTATTATTCATCATAACAACAAACAATTAAATTCTATAAAATAACATTAACTCTTATTAGTAGTTATAATAATCTAAAACAAGTTCAACTTGTCTTGATATTACTTCTCCGACCCGTAAATGATTTCTAATGTTCTAAGGGATATTCGGTGACAATCTTTTCAATAAAGTCTAAAAAGATAATTAAAAATATAATTAGAAATGCATTGTTTATATATATATATATATATCATTTGTATTGAAAAAATTTAAAATACATGATCATATCAAGTAGATCAAGAGCACTAGAAGGACAAATATATTTTGAAGATATAATTCATTTACTTTTTATTTTTTTTACTTTAGAACAACAAAGCTTATTTACATAATTCATTTGTTTTTTTTTTTTCATTTTATTCTTTTTTTTTTACTTTAGTTCCTTGTATAATGGTAAGTTTAATAGAACTATGTTTTTCAAAATATGTATTATTTAAATTATTCCATTAATATACATAACTACTCACTATTGATATATCACCCATTATCTTCCTTTTTAACCCATTAATGTTTTCTATACACAGCAATTTGAATCTTATTTTTTTCATTTCTTTTTTTTTTTAACTTTAATTTTTTTAACTTTTTTAATATTGAGTAAAGTAACCACCCACTACCTTATTAGTAGCAAAGTGCGGTTATATTTTTACAGTTTTTTTATCAATCGTGAGTGGTTACCAATAGTGGTAGGTTATGTAACCTACCAATATATAAGAATTAAAGTTAAAAAAATAAATAAAATAAAAAATATTCTACCAAACGGAATCTAAGAATCTTTTTTAATTGAAGATTCAATTTTACTTCTATTTTCTTTAAATGGAGCAATTTATTGGTCAATTGAACTATTTAGGTCATGCAGTAAGGAAGCAATAAGCAAATCAAGCGCCTCGTTCCATACATGTGGGGATAAAAATATCTATAAAGAGAAAATTAAAAAGAATTAAAAAAATGTAATTAGCAAATCATAGCTCATATATATAAATCATTTGTATTAAAAAAAATTAAAAATACATTATCGTACCAAATAGATTAAGAGCATCAGAAGAAGATATATCCTGAAAACATAACTCATTTTTTTTTCCAAACTTTAGAAAGACATAGCTTATATACATAATTCATTTTTTCATTTATTTTTTACTTTAATCTTCTATATATTAGTAAGTTTTATAGAGCTATTTTTTTCAAAAACATATATTGTTTTAACTGTCAAAATAACTTTTTTTAACCATTACAATTGTCTACATATCACAACTTGAATATTATTTTTTCATTTATTTTTTTTTTAACTTTAAGATTCTGTAACCGTTTTAGTATTGGTTAAGTAACAGTCCACTATCTTATTAACCGAAAAGTACAGTTGTGCTTTAGTGAACGATTACCAATAATGGTAGGTTATGTAACCTACCAATATACAAAATTTAAAGTAAAAAATAAAGTAAAATAAAAAAGATTCTCTCAAACAGTATTTGAAACCAAATTGAAAATTTTCCAATCGAAGATTCAATTTTACTTCTACTTTTAGTAATATATAGATATAGATTTCTCTTGGTCAGTGATATAACATTTCTATTGGAGACTGGAACTAAAAGGACTGGGATGCTTTCCTATGAATGCATACAAATGCCTACCTTTCAAACGTAGCACATTTAAGTCTGTTTCAAAACTATAAAAAAGTTAATTTTTATTTTCCAGTAGAATAGATTTAATTTTGTTTTAGATTCATCTTTTTTTTCATTTTATTTTTTGTATTTAATTTCCTGTATATTAGTAAGTTTTATAGAATTAATTTTTTTAAAACATGTATTGTTTAAAAGGATCGAGATGCTCTCACCTATGAATGCAGACAACTGGCTACCTTAAAAATGATGTGGGGGTACTGATTTCTTTTCTAATTTTCTATCTTCAATGTTATCACATGAGCGTTGTAAAGCACTAAAGTGATATTCCCTAAACCTTAATTTGTAATGGAAAATTATAAGATTTTGTTTCGGTGTACTCTTTAGACTCCATTTGTTGGTGCAATATATTCAATAATAATGTTTTTACAGTTAAGTTTTTGTATCAATAGTGAACATTTATCAATAGTAAGCAACCTACAAATAATAGATAATTTTTTGAGATCGGAATTAACTTTCTGTATCAATAGTGTGTGGTTATCAATATTAGTTAATTTTTTGTATGAATAATAAGTGATTATCAATATTAGTGTGATAAAACAAAATAAAATAAAATAAAAAAGATTCTCTTAAATAGAATTTGAAACTAAATTGAATCTTTTCCAATTGAAGATTCAATTTACTACTGCTTTTATTAATATATAGATATAGATTAAATTGGGATTGACCCACAATTTAACTATTGAATTGATAATTAAATTTAACATTCTTATTTAGAATCACCAATGTAGCACAAATTAATAGTTAAACTTAATATCTTTAGGTGTCATTTAACAATCACTAAAAACTCTACGTTTTGTTTATGCGGATAGTTAAATCTAACAACACTAATGTGAATGCTCTTAACTAACAACTCTACTAACAATTTACTTTAACACTACTAACATGCATGCTCTTATAATAATCCCCTTTGAGCACAATTAATATGGGAGACCCCCTAAACTCAAATAGTGTATGAAATTTTGGGGGTAAAATTCTATTTTGAGTGGCTTAGTCCCACCAACCTTTTTTTATCCAATTAAAATAACGCCACGTGTCCTATTTATTTTTTCCATCTTAGTTTTTTCCCACTACATAATCTTACTCTTATAGCACAGAGTAGGATTTTGCTGATCATTTTAATGGGATTTTTCAGTTTTTTGAAAATATAATTACAAATTTATATTGTAATAGTATAAATACGCATTAATTATATGTTCTACTAAAATATTGTGTAAGAAAATTGATAATACAAACCCTTCCCTGATCAATCGGGCTAGACCTCATTCACCCTTTAACGAGTTATTAATTAATCACTTTTTAGAGTGAACCAAATCATGACTGATTTCTATTGACAGTTGAGTAACCCCGATCTGACTCCATAAAAAATTAACATTACTTAGAGTGGGCCCACATTTGCACTCTTTTGGATAAACTCTATTCGTCCTTTTTTGCTTTTAGTTATTCCGGCCGCTTCTCTATGACAATGAAAATCCCACATCAAGGGTTCCGCGTCACGTCTCTCTCTCTCTCTCTATATATATATATATATATAGATGCACACAAACACACACACCAAAAAAAACATAATGTGCAGCTTGATTATTTTCAAGACTTACGTTAGTGGTAAATTCTATAGAACTAGATCGAGCTTTTATACGGAACTTGAGAACAGTCATGTCACATGTTTTCTATTGATTTTCGAGTTCCATACATGAGCCTAATCTAATTGTATAGAAAAACCGACCACACACTAGTTAAGCTTTTTCCTTAAAAGGTGAACTTAGTATTAAACTCATTAAGATGAATAGTCCAAGTAATTTTTATGTTAATTATTTATTTATAGTTTTTCAATGTGACATTTATCTCTTCACAAGCCCTTCAAGAGAATAGATCAATCTAGAAATCTATGTGCTCATTTGAATTTTAACCATATCTAATTACTCATTTGAGTTTGATAGACTATGATACTCTAATAAAATTTGGATCTCATGTTAGAAGGGGTAGGCGAAATCTTACACAATCATGTTCATGCATGCGATTTCTTAGCTTGTGTGCCGTTTCTTTTCCCTCTTCCGATAATGCTAGTTTCAGCTCTTCTGTTGAGTAGTTTTATGTCTCGGTTCAAGGTCCAGGTGGATGCATATGTGTAGAATGATGAACTGATGATGAATAGAAAAGAGATGTGGTGACCGATTTGTTTATTTATTTTTTCTTTTTGTTTTACTTTTAAAATATAGGGTTAGATTAGTAAAGCAATTTTTGTTTATATAGAAAAATTGTAATTTAACAGTGATTTATTTATCATGTGGTGTGATTAGTAAATAGAGTAGTGTAGATATAACCATCCTAAATAATTTCTTATCGTCTTTAGTTCTTTTGTGAATTTTTTCCAAGATCTTTTATCAAGAAAATCAAACACAAAGAGATATCTTTCTCAATAGTTTATTACTTTTTGACCTGTTAAGAGGAGTTACCTCTATTACCATCAGTTATTAATTCTAAATTAATAGTTTTTAGTGTACAAGTTTCTAATATGTATATATATATATACATATATATATATATGTACACATATATAATATATATTAATTAAGAAGTTTTATTTATTCATTTTTTATTTTTCCCGTAATGATTTTCTTTATTTCTTGATTTGACTGAACTCTTACCATATTTCTTCTTCTATAGTTCTATTCCCTACTCTGTACAAATTCCTTTAATTTTTAAATTAAAACTAGTATTTGCACCAGTGCGTTGTACGAGAAAATTTTGATTAAAATAATATCATAAAATTGTATAATGTAAAGTAATGAAAAAACCATCACTTGTTTGGTATGACAAATTTCCTTAGGTTGCGAATTTTAGTAATCCAGTTTGGCTTCTTGTTGTTCAAGTCATCGTTAAAGTAAGATAATAGTCTAAGATAATTGAAAAATATTTGTTTTTGCATTATGATACGTTAGCAGAATTAAAGAACAAAGTAGTATTTACGTAATCGGAAGTAACAAATTCAAATAACTAAAAGAAAAAGGTGAAAGTCTACGTAGCAAATAAAAATAATCATAATTGAATTGGAGTAAAAAAGAAATTCAACTTACCAGTCAAATATATTGTTTGTCGTTGAATTAGTCAGTTTGACTTCGTTATCATTTATCACATAAACCAATATACTTTTTATATTGGGAATTTTTTGTTCAGATGCCTTTGATAAATTTTTATAATGCATATTCAGCAGAAGAAATGAATTGAAGTGCACCAAGGAATTGCTTAGCATCTCATCCTCCTTCATGATTCAAAACTTTGGACATATTGTATGCCTTTCTTTCCCTCTTCCCTCTATAAAAGGAAGGAGATAAGATAGATTGCAATTCTACACACAAAGTTCTAATACGTTTTTGGTTCTTTTTTTCCAGCAACAACTCCAAATACTTTCTTGAGGAGAAAGCTAGCACTTTCCAATTTCTTTGAGGTTTCCCGTATTGAAGCCAACTCTAACAACATTCAATTAAAATATATGTATTTGATTAGTTCATTTTGTGCTACGTTCAATTTTATTTCTGGTTTTATAAATATATATATATATATATATATATGTCCATGGAAAACAATCCATAATATAATAGTTAAAAGCCAAAAAGTCAATATTTTTAAAATCATCTATGCACCAGGTAGATGCACAGAAACACAAAATAATTTGCACAAGAAAATGCCGCCTAACTCTTCCTGTGGCTTGACAAATGATAAAATTCTGCCACATACTTCTATTAGCATAAGGAAACATTGCAAGAATTTAGCAACTCGTCCTTGTAAATGATCCAAAACTTGGCCAATATGCTATAAGTTATAGTCTGGATGAACATTCACGATCTCTACAATGTACATCAATATCACTAAAGCTTTTACAATCTAACATATATAGTATAACACTTTAAGTTAGCACAATTGATAGTGCAAAACCAACTGGTCTTAGATGCAGAAACTACAAAAGCAAAAGAATAAAATTTGCAATATGTGAAGCATATTGACACCGGCTCAAAAATGCTTCAGGGATTTAATTTGACGGGCATATTGAAACTTATAAAATTTAGTTTCAGAGTATGTTTACGAAACTTATGTATTTGGAGCATCAAAATTTCTTAGAAATGGAATATGTTTACTCCTCAAAATTTAGATTCAAGACAATGCTACAGCCAATTTTCTATCCACAATAAACCTAAAGATATATAGAGAAAATTTCAATAATCTCTAACAAGTTTAAAAAACTAACCTGTGAATGCCTGCATCTATAGGAAAAGAAAGAGGTGCCTAGGTTTTTTTGGTTTGCCGCCTAATCCTCTGAGATCATACAATTCTATGGAGATAAATATGCATCTCAGTGCCCTCTGGAAAGAAGATTCACGAGGAATGCTTCCACAAGTGATAAAACCAATTACAGAAAACTATTGTCTTTAAAGAAAAAAATTACAGATGTATTGGGAAATGGGTTGTCAATAACACAATATATAAAAATGGTTTGGCCTCAAAGAATAAATAGCTGAAAAAAGATTGAAAATAATCTTTTTCATTCATGTGAACAGGTGGATCCTTGGAATAAATCTAGGATCTAAAATGATTACCAAATCTTCATGACATTTTCACATACTTTTGCACCTGTAAGCAACGAAACCCAGTATAAACACACAATCAAACTTGCTAAACATTTGACAAAAGTTTGCTGGGATCTCCGAAGAACACCCATTCTCTGAATAAGGCAGAAGAATGAAATCCCAAACAAAATCAAATTACACTGAAATCCGAAACTCTAATATATTCCAAAATCACATAATAAAAATTCCTAAATAAAGCATGACTTGATGCCCTTGTACGACTTGCCCCCTACTTCAATTTTAGTCTGGCCTAAAATAGATTGAATGCACCCCTACCCCGTAATGTATGGTTTCCACTCTGTAGAAAATCTAAAACTTTTCTCGATTTGCTGAATGTTTTTACGACTTTCTTCGAGTTCCTTTTTCAATTAATTTTTGCTTCGTAGATACTTGTTAAGGCGGAAATAGAGCAAAATCTCCAAGAGAAGTTTGTAAGTTCCACCAGAGTTTGTAAATCTAAAATATGAATAATTAAAAATTCTTTGCAAGAAAAAGATGTAAATTAAAAACCAGGAGAATCATAATACACTACAAGAAGTGGTGCCTGTGGACGCGACCGATATAGGAGCGACAAGTTTGTCGCCACGACGCTCTTCCGATCTTCTAAATCCGGATACCAATTGAAACGACAATTAATGTCGACGTAACAACTGGGCAGAGTTGCAGAGGCAGTTGGCAGTCGTGGCAATAAGGTCAGCGGGCGTTGTTATAGGTGTGAACCTAAAGGGACGCTGTATTGGCGTGGCAATAATGGGATGAGTCACATCTAGAGAAGGACCATATTGACACGTCTATGTGGGCATTCTTGTATGTGAAAAATGTCGTCTCAATGGGGTGGATTAAATTTGCCCTCCAACAAAGAAAAAGATAAGGAATGAATGAGGGGGCACTTCACGTTCAGAAGAGGGGCACCCATCTGGAACCCAAACGCTGGCAGGTATGATCCCTTTTCTCCGTCGACGAACCGGTGATAGATTCCACGTTCAGAAGAGGGCCGCCATCGCGAACCCAAAAGGTCTCAGATCCCCTTTTCTCCGTCGACCAACCGGAGATAGATTCGACTTTCAGAAGAGGGGCCCCAATTCTAGAACCCAAACGCTAGCAGATCCGATCCCCTTTCTCCGTCAACCAACCGGTGATAGATTCTAAAGCTTGGAGGCGAAGTTAGTTCTCGGCTCTTCCCTTTCTAAATTTATCTGTAATAGGGGGCGTATGTTGGTTTGAATTTGTTGAAAAATCTCCTGCTCCATCCGGACGGAGAGAGGAATATAAAAGTAGTTTGCTCGCAGAAGGATTTTAGGGAATTTTTTGATATTATTCTGTTGAGTTTCCAGAACGGGTTAGAGTGATTGAAAAATGAAGTGGATTAAATAGACAGGCCAGCCACACTGAGAACAATTATTGGGAAATTTTTTGGTCTTAGTTTGCTCCCAGGCCGGAATGCTTGAGACTGATTGAAAAATTAATTTGGTAAAATACAGACTAAAAGCTCACTTATTTGCCTCTAAATAAAAATATAAGATGTAAATAGAAGTATAAGATGGAGTGAGTTTGCAAGTACTTAGCACATTATACAAGCTTAGATGTTTAGGCGTCTATCTTTGGTTGTTAATATAAGATGTAAATTAAAATATAAGATGAAAATAAAAATATAAGATGGGGTGAGTTGGCAAGTATTTAGCAAATTATACAAGCTTAGATATTTAGGCCTCTATCTTTGGTTGTTGTTGTTTGACAGAGAGTCAACTTGGAACTAGATGTAAAAATGTTGAGTTGCACTGTAGTTGGTTTCACGTAGAAGACTTTGAAAAAGTTTCATGTCATAGCAATAAATGCACACTATTTTCACCACGTAATGAGAAGAAAGACCTTGATCACGTGTTAAAATTAGGGAAAGCTTCGTACTACTGAAATTATTACCGCAAATGTTACCCATTGCAACTTGACATGGTAAAACACGTTTTATCCCTTCACCGGTAAATAGCAGCATAGGAGAGAGTAAATGAATGTGAAGTATAAATGTGTGTTTGGCTGTGTTTCAAAAGCAAAATTGTGTTCTTTGCTGGAAATATGAAAAATGATTTGTCTATTTTTCCTTCTTTTGTGGGAACACGACAGTGGTTCCGAAATTAAACTGATTTTCGGTTTGAATGTCAAGCTTCGTATGATCAAACAGCTTGAGTAAATGTCAAGCTTCGCATTGGTTTTACCAATGCATATATTTTGGGACATCTAGGTACATAATTTGAGTGCATTGATCGCATGTTTAGAGTTGCTTTGAACCCATGATGCAGATTAAGTCATAACATAATTCTCATTTTATGAGAATTACTTTATTTAAAAAAAAAAAAAAAAGACTTAAGAAAGAACAGTCAATTAAAGATTTTTTTGTATTTTCCCTGAAAACCTATAGATATGGTTTGGGGGAAAAATGGAGAAGGAAAACTTGTAAATATTGATAAATATAAAATAATAATATTTTTAATTAGTGTTTGCATGTTGACTAAGCTACTAAAATATATTCAAGTATCACAAGTCCTCTAAGTTATAGATACATTATCAAACTACCATAGAAAATGGAGTAGACATAAGAAAAATGACTTTAGAGATCCTAATGGTATTGATGTGGGTTAATTGAGTCAGGGTATCTGCTAAACTTTGTTGATGGGCTAGATAATAATTATTTGGTTAGTAAATGTGGATACAGATGCGATGTAATGAGTTGTTAAAGGTGATTAGATAAAAGTTTTGATTAGATATAAGTTATTATTTTTGCTATCGAAAAGTTAGAAGCCTAAGAAGCGATCAAACTTCGGCAGTGCTAGGTTGTGCAAATGACTTTGCATCTACCTTGTGTGTAGAGCAAGGATCTCCTAAAGTATTTTCTGATTGAACAAGAGAGACATCCAAAAGCCAGTCAGAAGGCAACCTCATTGTGAAAATGGCAGCACCACAGTCTGATAATGTGGAAGGAATTATTAAAGGCCTTTTGTTTTCATATGGTAGAGTGAAATGAATAAGAAAGGAAGGCTTAAAAATGTATGGTGACCAAAATTAAACACCTAGAGAAACTAAGTCTTGTAACTAATATCGGATGGACAGGGAAAATTACAGTCACTGGGAAAGGATTCAATCTAAGGTTGTCTAGTTGGAGTGTGCATTTGTTAGGTCTCTGTTTATCAATTCCAAAAGCTAGGAGTTGCTGCCTACCAGTCTTGACCATCCACCTTTCAACTTCATATTGCATCTCAACTTGCGTTTTGCGGTCTTTGTAGTGTTGCTGTGATAACTTTATTTTGTTTGTTGAAGTGTTGCATTGGTGCTCTGTTACTAGAATTTTGTTCTGTCCCTTGAAGACGGTAGTTAAATGAAGTAGAAAACCAGAATCACCCGCTGTAATCTGAAAAATGTTAAAGTCTGCTTATATGATGAAAGCTCTGTTTCCAAATCCAGAGGGTTTTACCTGGGTTTTTTGCCTTCAACTATGCTCTGTACCATGATTGTGAAGAAATCCTAAATCATTGCTGTGGCTTGTAAGAACATCTTAGTTGACATTTATCTGCTCTTTCCACTGGAACTTTATTCGACATTGGACCTTAATGTTCCTGTAAAAGTAACAATGAAATGGCACTGTCATTAGGCAATTCACAATTTCTTTTCAACTTTGCACCAAAACTTCAGCTTGGAGAACGAAAGTTGATGCATAAAGCTCATGCCGGTTTATATGTGGCTGACAAAGTGGCGTGGCAACATTAAAACTCATATGTGGCAGAGGTATATACATAAATCTCGACCTGTTTTCAATGTTCCAGATGGAAGGTGAGGTACGCCAACTGTCATGAGACCGTTTCCCAGCTTAGGCTGAATATGAACATGGACGAGTTGTAAGAGGGTGCTCCTGGGATATGGGCAGCAGAGTGGCCGACGGTGTGCTAGCAAAACAAAGCTTTTGAAGACTCTTGTTTCATGTCGAATGATAACAATAATATTTTTGTTGTAATGGACTAATTGTATGGATTTATATCCACTTCAGATGAGTGGAAATGTGAAAATTGGACAGTAACCCCAGATCAGCCGTGTGGGTAATGCTGTATAGTTTTTGAGTCCCTTCAATGCACTATCTTGTTGGTTGGCTTGGCAAGCTGAATACCATGAAATGGAGACTAATCTTGTAGCTTATATTCAATGTTTCATGTATTATATACTTCTAGATGGCTGAATATTTATGTGGCTGTTATAATTTTACCCAAGGCATGAGAAAAGCAACACAAAATTATGGCATAATCTACTAGTCACGAACACGTGAACATAACTTGCAGAAGTGATAGGCCCCCAAAAAAGTTTTTCTACGTGCAAACTTGAGTCCTCCAATGAATGGAACCTGTATCCGTTACATGCAAAAATAAAGACTACTTCAAAAACAAAAGAAGTAAAAAAAACTGCAAAAAAGAAAAAAAAAATAATAATAAATAAATAAATAAAATTGAAAAAGGCAAAAATCCTCATAAATGACAGACAGATATTACATGACATGCATATTAAATGAGGCAGCTAAATAGCAGGTGGGTTAGATGCCAGCAATCTTGTTTCACAAATGCCACTAAAGATTGAAAAAAATTCAGCGCGTTGTCATTGCCATTGCAATACAGGCTGCATTAAATTATTACACCAACCAACTCCCCTGCACTAAAACAGCAGGAAGGAAGTGCAGTGGGCAGCTAAGAGATGAACCGATAGCCCGGAGAGAGAATAAGGTATGCTTCTTGCCCTCTTTTCCATCTCAAAACTGGTAAGAATCATATAAATTTTTTTATTTTTTTATTTTTTTCAATTTTCGTTCAGTGTTGTAATAAC
The DNA here is from genome assembly GCA_963692815.1 of Nyctanthes arbor-tristis. Classification (NCBI taxonomy): domain Eukaryota; kingdom Viridiplantae; phylum Streptophyta; class Magnoliopsida; order Lamiales; family Oleaceae; genus Nyctanthes; species Nyctanthes arbor-tristis. The sequence goes on along the minus strand of CAVNYN010203078.1, from coordinate 15,707 downwards.
TTGGAACGCATACTTGAGGTTTCAACTTTTAATTATCATTTTAAGATTAAAATTAAAATTGGAAACTATTAAGATATTTTTTGCTTTCATTTTGGCTGTCAATATATGCTAAAAAGATAAATCATCTTTTCCTAAAATTATTGTTTTCTTTCTTTCCCTTTTTTTCGAAATCTTAATTCGTTGGAATTAATGACAAACGTTGTGTCCATTTTTCATGAATTTATGTATAGTCCAGTAGCTTATGTTTTCATTTTAGTTCCACCTTTACCCTAATCTTTCTATTAATTGGCGTAAATTATTCTGTTTTAATAATTTTGACTTGTAACAGTTTGACGTACGGGGAGAAACTTTATATCAAGGTATTCAAACATAATTAAAATACGTGCAATGCCCTCTTTCTTTATGCATTGATTCATTCGGTCCATGAAGGAAAAAAAGATAAGGCCAATGAGATTTAGCCTTTAGAAGCCTATAAGTGTAAAATAATATATTTTCTTACGATGTTAAGACATACAAATGAAAATGTTGTGTAACCGTGACTCATCTTTATTTAATGTTTAGAATTTTATTAATATGTTCTTTTGATGATTTTTGTTGTAGGACCTCCGAAATGGCGACCGATAAGAGTTGGACAACCATCAGAAATCGGTCGACTTTGTTAGAATTCCAAAGGGGATTGAATGAGTTTATAGAGCCCTGCAGGCCACTTGTTAATGAGTTCGGGGAGATCAGGTGCCCGTGCAATGATTGCTTAAATGCGAACAATTTCACCTTGGCTGCTGTGGAAAAACACATCTCTAGGCATGGATTATGATGTATGGATTCATCATGGGGAACATTTACAAAGGCAGGAGAGCCGGGCCATCGAATACAGATTTTCAGCTCATTGATGATATGGTCAACGTGATGGATGACATTGACCCACATGAGGATGGCATGGAAGGCCCAGATGAACAATATGACAGGTTGTATGAGGCTATGAAAACTGATTTGTACCATGGTGTTTCTTCATATTTGTCACTAAACTTTCTAGTGAAGCTGATGCATATAAAAGTATAGAACAAGTGGACTGACAAATCATTTGATGAGCTGCTTACACTATTGAAACTGGCATTCCCTGCGATGAAGCTGGTGAGGTCGCACTATGACACTAAAAGGTTGTTGTCTAATTTGGGGCTCGAATATCAGAATATTCATGTTTGCAAGTACGATTGCGCCTTATTTTGGAAAGAGCATGCTAATCGGGATACTTGCCCCGTATGTAATGAGTCACAATGGAAAGAAAATAGCGACCGGGGTTCTGGCAGTAAGGTTCCACATAAAGTTCTACTGTACTTCCCTATCACACCTAGATTGAAACGACTATATGCAATGGAGGAGACAGCAAAGCTAATGCGATGGCACAGCACAGGGCAGGGCCCATATAACGAAATTATGACGCGTCCAAGAGATGGTAAAGCTTGGCATGCATTCGATGCTAGACATCCACATTTCACTAGTGAGAGACGCAATGTTCAACTTGGATTGGCAGCCGATGGATTTAACCCGTTCGGTGACATGAGTCAGGCATACAGTTTGTGGCCCGTTATTATGACAGTATACAATTTACCACCTTGGCTAGGCATGAGACCAGAGTATTTAATGCTGACATTACTAATCCCTAGGCCTAAATCACCTGGAAAGGATATGGATGTTTTCCTGAGGCCACTTGTGGACGAGTTAAAAGAGTTGTGGTCAGTTGGTGTAGACACACGAGATGCCAGCACAAGAAATCGTGGACTTTTCAGGATGCATGCAGCGAAATGAAATCTAACAATTAGTTGCGTTTTATAAGATTCCCTAATGGATTTGCATCAAATCTGAGGAGGTGTGTTCAGCTAAATGAAAGTCGTGTGACCGGTTTGAAGTCACATGATTGCCACGTCATAATGCATAGGTTGTTAGGAGTGGCAAGCTGAGCCTACTTGAGCAGAGAGATCTCGGATGCTATAACAGAATTCTGCAACTTTTTCAAGCAACTTTCTGCCAAGAGCCTCAGGGTAAGTGTCATGACTAGAGCGCGATTAGATATCATTTTAATCCTCTGCAAGTTGGAATGGATATTTCTCCCTGCTTTTTTTGATGTAATGGTTCATCTGGTTATGCATATGCCAGAAGAGAGAATCTTAGGAGGTCCGGAGCACCTGAGACGGATGTTTCCAATAGAAAGATACGTTAAGAGGCTTAAAAAATATGTTAGAAATCCAGCCAAGCCAGAGGGTTCAATTGCTGAAGGGTATATCTCAGAAGAGGCATTGACCTTTTGTGCCCGGTATTTCACCGATGTGGAGACAAGGTTCAATCGCCCGGGGAGGAATCCGACTTGTGAGCCGAGGTTAAATTTCTCTATTTTCCAGTCCCAATATAGTCCAATCGGTTCTTGGTGGTGCTAGGAGGCCAGGTTCAGAAACAGGAAATGTTTTACATCCTCAAAAATTGTCCAGAAATAGAACCATACGCACAGTGAGTACTTTTTCCCTGTTGACATATAAGTTAGTTATTTACATCAATTCTATACTTCAAATGCTAAACCACTTCTCATATTACAGAGAACACAAGCAAGAGTTGTTAATGCGGGACTCTAGGAACATAGACTTAGATCATAGACAACAGTTTCACGAGTGGTTGTACAGAAAGGTAAATCCTTCAACATATCTTACAAGGTCTTTTTGCATTATACTACTTGACGAATGTTTTATATTATTATTTACAATCACATCCCCAGGTGTTCTACATGCGGCAATCAAACCCGCATTCAGTCTCATAGGAAATATATGCACTAGCATTTGGCGTTGACTCAATAGCTCAATCATATAGTGCATGTGTGGTAAATAGGGGTTCGTTTCATGACAAATACGCGAGACATTTGAAGACGCACTCAGAATAGCGGTGTTTGTGTTCATGGAGTGGGTGGGGAAATATATTACAGAGTTCTGTTAGAAATTCTAGAATTCCACTTCACGGAGGTACTTTCCGTTGTCTTATTTAGATGCAATCAACAGCATATTGAGCATGATAAATATATCACAAGCACTGACATCAGTGTGGAGGGATACAAGGATGACCAATTCGTTCTAGCCACCCAGGTGAGACAAGTGTTCTACACTGAGGATCCATAATGCAACGCAAACTGGCGAATTGTGCATGAGGTGCCTCATACTGTCGCAATTGGTATGTCATCTGAGGTGGTAACAGAAATAGACTTGTTACACCCTGAGAGCTCCTCTCGCTTCTCACTTTTTGTTGATCTTGGCAACATAGAACGCGTTGAGCTACATCGATCTAACACAGAGGTGGATGAGGTTGTCGAACCTCCACAACCAAGTTCAGGTGAGCCCTCGGCGTCTCATTCAAATAGTGATGATGATGACATTGAAGATGAGACACTAGAAGAGTATGAGGATGTTGCGCAAGAGGAAGATGCAGACAATAAGGATGAGGAAGAAATTGTCCATCCTATGGTGGAGGATAGCGACTCTGACTAAGGTGGTAGAAATTGTAAGTCCCTGTGTGTGGCAATAGGGTGAAATGCCCACTTTTTGAAAAGTAAATGTGCTATTATTAGCAACTATGTCTCTGATTGTGGTTCGCTATGGATCCTGTTATAATGTTTTATCTAATGTAATTATGTTATATTTGAACTCAGGTATTTCTATCCCGTACTTATTTTAAATATATGCTTTACCTAAATTAAGTCTGGTGTGTCACCACTTGCTATTATAGGTGTCTATATCTGTATTTATGTGTTAATTTTTTTCTTTGGTGTATATAAATATATAATAATTGTGTCCGTGAAGAGTTAAATAATTGGGAGAAGGCATTTTACCATATATTAATATAATATCGTACAATATATTACGAAACACGACAAAATAATGTAAGGTTGAGAAACATGGCCCAGGTTCTAAAAAGTGGAGAATTGGTTTGGTGGTACAGAGTGCCGCCAATTTGTAAGGGGGCGGGTTGGTTGAATAATTTGGGCACTTAAATCGAAAATTGTAACACATTTCAACACCACTCCACACCTTTCTTCCATTCTGTTCAGACTGCAAGGAGAGGTTGCCTTTGCAGAGGTTGCTCCACTTCTCTCCGGTTCAGCCCTCTCGTTCAAAGGTAGGCGGCGTGCTAGAAACAGAAATGCCGACGATCCGTTGCTATACTGCCTTCTTGGTTATGTTTGCTAACATGCAACCCTAATCTTTGATTTTGTTGTACCCAGGGTAATTACAAGTGACTGAAGCTGAAATCCTACCGACACCATCTCTGTAAGTTGCATATAAACCCCTCAAATTAATTTTTTCCCCTTCTCGAAACCTGAAATAAGTGTTTAAGTATGGGTAATGCTGAAGCCAGTGTTTTAAGTGTTTAAGAGGAAGCTGAAATCAGTGTAGAATTGCCTATTTGCCTCCATTTCAAACATGAAATTGACCTATTTGCCTGAAATGATAATTAGTTAATTATATATTTTTCATGGCATCTGTTGAAGAAACTAGTATTTCTGTTTTGCTGTGTTCTCTTTTTCATTTTCATCTGGTTGTTTGTTTTCTTAAAAATTTTGGGTTTGAATGGTAAATAATTTTCATTGCTAATTGCTAAGGAATAATTTTGTATATATAATCTTTATTGCTGCAAACTTTATTGTCGACTACATTGACAAGTAGCTTTTAGAACTATTGATAAGGATGTCATTTTGCATGGTGTTATTATGGCACTCAACTATATTTTGTTAATGTGTTCAAAATTTTTGTGGTCTATTAATTTGTGCATACTCAGTGCTAAGTCCCTAGCTCCACCAATGCTAAACGATCCTCCAAAGAGGTTTAGTCACATACTTCATACATATTCTTATTATTTTCAAGGAAAAATGGCAGATGTATTGTCTCATGGAGGAGATAGTGGTGGTGAACCGCCACGTCAGCCACGTGAGAGGCTAGCAGGGCAATGCCAATCTGTTGCGTGATTATACGGTGTGCTAATTGTATCAAACTAATGCTTCATTCCATGAGTGTATTGGCCTTGAGATTGTTCTTTTGGTATTCTGCTATTAATTATGATTTGGGACATACCTAAGTAATTTATGATTCTGAGTGTGTACCAGCAGTTTGAACTTGTTTCTAAACAATTAACTGCTGACTTCTCCAGCGAGACTTAAATTTCAGATTTACTCTCTTTTCTTCATATGACCTAGTGGAATATGTGGGGTAACATTGATCACTTCTAGCGGGCCATACTTTATCATGTTTTCTAATTTAAATTTCTTATACATTCACTGTAATATTGCAGATTAGTATGTCAATTAGATAGTACATCTACTCTGTAAATCTCCTTGTTGAAATGTTAGTGTGACGGAATTATTTGCTCCATTTTGGGAGTCTTGATTGTGTTTATGAGCGAGTGGAACAGAAAATACATGTTCAGAATGTGTATATTTTGAAGAAACATTGCCCATGATAGTGTTGCGTATGTATGCATGTACTAGATTCATCATCTCTCTCCCATATATGTCATTGTTGTATTTCAGCTTGCTACCTCTTGTTTCCATTTCGTTGCTCTCTACAGCTTGTATGAAGAGGAATGAGATATGGTGGGTTGTAAAGTTAAATCGTATGAGGAAAACCTCCCATAATCAAATTTATATTATTGGTGACCTTCACCTTTTTGTTTCTACAGATCGGCCTACCAAGGGCCGAGGCAGATCAAGGAGCAGAAACTTACACAGGCTCTGGCTGGCACGGCAGAAGCTGAGGCTCCCAATAGAGTTTGACATAGCTGATCTGGGAACTTGGCAACCCATTGGGGAGTACTAGGGCCTGTTCTGTTTACTCACTTGGTAGGGAATAGAATCAAGGAGATTATAGTGCCGTGTCACAAAGACTGGGCATCTGTTCCGAAGGAGGAAAGGGTAAAGGTTTTGGAACGAGTTGAGGTAACTGGATTTGATACTATAGAGGGTGTTTGTCCTTATTCATAAATAACTGCTGGAGTTATATGTAGTTATATTAGATAAAAACTGCATAACTTTTATTAAATTGTAGAAATATTTTAACATCCAAGGCTCCCTCATTGACGCACAATACAATAGGGCCCTTAAGGCTGTTGATCGATTGGCTACTGATAGGTTTCACGGGTACAATACGAGGGCCCATGCCTATTATAAAAGACAGCAAACGGATGCCTCATTGACTCGCCCTTATGGGCGTCTGTCAGCAGATAATTGGTGACGATGTGTAGAGTTGTTTACCAGCCCGTCATTCATAGTACCTTATTAACTATTGCCTTCAGATTTTTCGAAGTATGTTGTTTCTTTCTATTTGCTGCGACCATTTTAAGCCTCTGCCTTTCTGTTTTTGTAGGCAAGATCTGAAAAGAACCTTGAAAACCGGTCTAAGCAGAAATACTCTAGCCTACAGGGCTCGAAAAGTCTTGTTGCTCACTGTCATGACTAGGTATGACCTCTCACTTACTGTCCTGTTCAAAATTCATTAACTGTTTCTTTCAATCCTTTTTGTTGTGCTAGTGTCTTTATCATATATTTGTAATGGTGGCAGTTTGTCGACTATTTCGTTGAAAGGTTAGTCACTGATGATGTGCACCAAAACACATATTTATAATGATTTGCATATAATTTTTTCCCTCTGCCTCCATTGTCAGTATTGAGCTGTAATGAGTGTTTATTTTCTGTTAATATAATCATTTGCATATATTTTTCTTTGGGAATTTTGATGGGGCCTTAGCTAGCTCGATTGAAGGGTATTTGAGTAATTACTTAAATTGCAATGAATGAATTTGAATTACCAATTAGTTACTCTTCAAATGCATTACACTTCACCCTTCTACGGTCTTTCTTTAACTATTTTTCCATTAATACTGATGACAGCCACGTTCAACTATTATTGAAATGTTGATTTCGTTTTCCAAATCACTGCCCTGCCATTTATCTGTTATCCCTCTCAAGCAAGTGCAACATGAAAATATGCTATCTTTCCTTTATTCACAACCTTGATTGGAACATGAATGCCTTTGAACTGCTCTAGTTAAGTAAGTTTCCTTTCCATTACTTTAATTAGCAATTAATATTATATGGTGCTATGCCTATTTATGATTGTAAATTAGAATTTAATGCAGCTCAGATTTTGCACAGGTTAGAGTTTTTTTAGCACCAGTTTGGGCAGTCGCATATTGGATTGGAATTGCTAAATCATATCATTCCTTATTTATACATTATTCTGCACTGTTTCAGAAGAAGATGGAAATATGAGAAACATGTATCATTTATTTGTTTCTTTTTGTATTCAGTGTTCATGGATATGTGTTGCCTAAGCAGTGACTTACTATATGTAGGACAAGGTTGAAGAAAATGACGAGACCGATTTGGATCGTCAACCGGATATCAAGAATCATTTATGGACTTTCACACTAAAAAGGATAGGAGTTGGGTGAATGAGGCGGCAAAAGCTGACTTTGTAACTGCAATGTTCAGAATTTTTGTCCTCTCTGTTTGCTTGATCTATTATTAATTATGGTCAGCTTGTGTTTGCCTTTGGAGGACCGCCTCGTGGAAGCAGGTGATGCACAAAGGGCACAGATTGCGTCAACTGGTTTCTCCATTGATGATCGAGCAATTGCTAGAGAGGTGCTTGGAGCAAGGCGTGGCCATGAGCGTGGCATGGGATGAATCTTACGTGGTGCTAGAATCTATGAAGTTCATAGCATGGGAGAATCATCTTCTAGCCGACATGAAGTACCTCAATCCTCCCCAAGCAATGTCCCTGATGCAGCATCATATGCTCGTCTACAAGAGAAGGTAAGCCAAGTTTGCTTTTTTTATGTTTAACGCATCAATTTGTTTTCTATTGATTTGTGTCAGCCATAGAACAGATTCTTCTACATGGGACCATAACTTAAGGCCTCAAACTAAAACAAAGGGATGAAATATTATTCAACACTTAGAATTTCATTACCAATTGTGATCGTTCCTCCTAGATTACAGTACTTACTGCAATTATTTTGGCTGGTGTCTTGGAGTAGTTTCTTATCGATTGTTATATCGAGTGGGCCTCTTGTTGCCATTTTTATTGTTCTTCTATTCAACATCTGTTGTGGTTTGGTAAATTTGTTCCCTTCATTCAATTTTGCTGTGTGTAATGTTGCATTTACTTTGACTGGCATTTGGTTGTGTTCTTGCTCTGCCTTGTCTTAGCATGTAACCTTCATATTTCCTTACTCGCCTTGTCTTAGCATGTAACCTTCATATTTTCTTACTCACCTTGTCTCACCTTGTCTTCTTTTTCATGTGCAACGAAATTCCTTTGAATTCCAAAAAAGAAAAAATAATTGCCAGTGGATTACTCATATTAAGTTGTGTACTGCTTGTCTTTGTTTACGGATGTAATTCCTTTGTCTTCTTTCTTCTCTTCATTACCAAATCTTTTTTACTAATTTACCAACCAATTCAACTTATTAGTATTATTGTTAGTATTATTATTAACCTTTTTTTTTTCTTGCGATTGAAAAGCTCCTCAAGATGGAGAAGATGATGGCTCGACTTAAGGCCATTAATGGGCTGTCGGAAGATGATGATGAGGAGGAAGCGGGATCTAATACTGAGGCTCATGAAGGTGATGATGATGTGGCGTTATCTCTGTTGTCAAAAAAACACCCTTTTGCCGTTTGTCGGGTTTACTTTATGTAACAAAACTAATTACACACCTTTTGCTTGAAACCCGAAAACCGAATGATTCATCCTTTTGTATAGGTTTAATCAGTGTATATTTTTGGATCATGAAACTTCATATTTCGCTTGAATGATGAATCGTTAATTACAAGTGTTACAAAAGAATTAGTTTATGATGTTATTTTTAGTGAACAGATTTTATTTATCACTGCAACAACTCATTTCAATATCTCAAAGTGTTTCGTGTTGGCTTGTTTAATTGGAATGGCACCATTGTTGTTAGCATAGGCCATTAATTTCATTACAATAGATTATTTTGCCAGTATATGTTTCGTTATGTAGGGGCGACAAAAACTCTTGTACTTAACAACAATTTAATTGGCAGTGACAACCTACTGGGGCGACAACTGTGTTCCAGAAACTCTAACACAACGTTCTATGGGCTCCAACTATTGGAATGACAACTTTTGCCTTTGTAGGTAGGCTGTGAATTGGGCCAACTTTGTCGCCTCAATTGTTCAAGAGGTGCGGTCCTATAGTAGCGACTCGCTTGCAGCGACTTTGTCGCCTCAACAATGAAACAGCCGCGATGACAGCCCTTATTGGCGCGATCTCTGTCGCCTCAACAGCCTTCACTTCTTGTAGTAAGGAAAACTGTCAACCACAATGTGTGTAGTGATCAATGAGGAGAAAAACTGCCAATCCACTTTCAAAACGTTTGAGCAGCCTCCAGCGTATCTTTACAATAGAAAATATGTGAAAAAAGAAAATGGTGATTGGAATATTCCCATTAGTAAGATTCAAGAATTTGACGAAGGAGGGAAAATTGCGATTGGAATCTTCCCTTTAGTAATATATATATATATTTTAATTAAAGAATGCTAACTTTGAATACCCAGAGACTAACGGAAGAATTTTAAATAAATGTCATATTGCATTACAATTTTTATTATGAACTTTAAACCGTAAAATAAAATTATTATAAATTTTAAAAACAAATAGGTCAAAAGAATATTACATAAATTAATGTCATATCATATTATGGTTGTTTTTAAGCTATATTGACATAGCCACTGAATCTGTGGCACAATGTTGAATGAGGCTAAATGAAATGGTCTATAAATCGCCCTTTTTCTTGGTAGAAAGACGATGGATTTTCAATACCCAAAGCAAATCTCAAAGTAGAATATTTTGTAGATATATTTATAGTGGTCAGAAAAAAGTTTGAGAATTTATCAAAAGCATGTAAAAATTGATCCTAGAAGAAATTGAAAAAAAGGGGAATATTTCTATAGGAAAAAAATAAAGAAAAATTTGGTAGTGGGTAGTTTTCCAAATTAATGTCAATTGATAATTGAAAAGAAGTTACCAAGTAATTTCCAATTAAGTTGTTAATGGAAGTGGGTAGTTTTCCAAAAAAGCTTGTTAAAGTAGTCAAAATAGAAATAAAATAAAATGAAAAATGGGGGTTTCTAGAATCTTTTTGGGCGGGAAAAAGATCCCGGAATCCCAATTCCCGTTCTATATATAGAGATAGAGATATGATGTATATGTCATCGCAGCCTCCCCAATTTCTAGATTAATTATATCTAAAGATTTATTCACATATTGCGAGAGAAACTTCGCTTCTTTCTACGAAACACCTCCCTATCTAATGACCTCTCTTCAATTAAAATGAATGAAATGTGGTAATTTAGATATGGTGTAAAACGTGATGCCTTGAGTTGGTAGTGACTTAGTAAGTTAAATGTAAATTATAATATATTTTTCTATTTGAATTCTATCATATTTCATTTTTCTAAAATCTATATGTAAAAATGTTTACAACAAGTATTTGTAAGACATAATTATTCATTGTTCGACTTATGTTTTGTCTTTCACGATATATTATTCGTGTTGGAGTCTCTTATATTTTATGTTTATTATTTTATAATGTTTTATTATAACTTTAATTTAATTATAGAGATGACAAATATAACTTTGGTAATATAATACACTTGTAGTTGAATTTGCGTTTTTGAACGTATTGAATGATGTCAATAAATTTTTCCCATTATCGTATATGTACGAAAGATTAGATGTAAAAATGATTATCGTCTCGGTCTTAAACTTCATGATTACTAAGTCTATTGATAGGTCTCAATTAATATATACTTGTGTTTTTTAGATTTTTTACGACAGTGCGAATATTGCAGATTTATTATGTAACTTCCCAATAATATATCTTAATATCTTTTTCTACCCGTGCAATATACTGATAGTTTAACTAGTTTATAATAATAAAAAGTATAAACAAATACAGACGATTTCTCAATATGAAAGACATGGCTCTTTTAGAATTTTTCACCGTTTAGAATGTCAACTTCTTACCATGATCTTGAAAGAACGTGAGAATATTATCAACATATGTGTGCAGGTAATCATGACACATATAGGTGGATGGACTCATTGGATGTTTTTGTGTAAGTTTTTGTTTTTCCAACCGCATTAGTGCACAAACGTTGAAATTGATGTAGCATCAGATGTATGGTATACTATGACACTAATGGACCATGTGGCGTGCATGTAGAGTGTTCATATGCACGCCACAAAGTCTATGTAGTTTCATAGCGTCCCATACATCGAGTGCTAGAACGGAACTTGCACCAACACTTAGTAAACATTAACTAAAATCTTCTCAAACTGTACTTTAAATACTAACGAATTATCATGACTTATGAAAGACACATATATCAATGAAAGGACAATACCCTAGTTTCCAGTGAACACACACTTTTTATGATTCTTCATCCAACATCATAGTCTTAAACTCTTCGAAATCTAGAAATCCATCGGAGTTTCTGTCGTACAAATCTACAATGCTTTTACTATCCAACCCTTTCAAATGCTGATCGTCCCATAGTCCCAATCTGCACAACGCATTCCGAAGCTCCTCGCTGGATATAAAGCCATCACCATTTGAGTCGAAAAACTCGAACGCTTTGCGCAAATCATTTTCTATTAAGTCGTCTTTTCGCTTGTCCATGTTGAAAATGGAGTCGTAGAAAAACAAGAACTCAATGAAATCAAGACTAGTTTTGCCCGCTAATAACTCAAGCTCGTCTGCTCTGCAGGTATTGATATCCATCCTCTCAAGAAGCCACATTAGCTCATCGATGCTCACTCTGCCATCACTGTTTTTATCAAGCTTATTGAAAATTCGCTCCAGATGGTTGATACATAGGGGAAACATGCTTGAAGACGTACGTGGCCGCTCTCGATTGTTTCTTGTTGTGTGGCACGCAAAATATCATGCTCTATATGCAACGAGTTGCTGCATACAACGCTCACAAATATATAGGAGATAGAAAAATTGTCTGTTTCGATTATTGAGGTTTAAAAAAAAAAAAAAAAATCTGAGGTTGCCAATTTTTGTACGGAATATTCATATCATTCTATGTATGTACCATATTGATTTGCACACTTGAGGTTGAGATTTTGTGAAGAAGTTTATAGGAAGTTTCCTAGAGAAAAGAAACAAACTAGCCTGCAATTTTTTTGTTGTTGCATGACGTACACGTCGCCGTCCATTTTATCCCGCACAGTTTACCCATTTAACTACCATACAAAATATACTAAACGAAGTTTCATGAATGTTAAGGAAAAAAATGTAACTCTCAAAATATTGTTGGAAACCAATTCAGAATGTGATATTTCTCCAACGAGCATGGCGTTCATCAATTTTTCTAAGGAAATTGACTGGAAAATAGAAAACGAAAAAAGAAAAGAAATTTTTTAGTTAACACTCATAGTGTTTAACAGTGTTAAAAATTGCGTCGTAGAACAAGGACTCAATGAAATCGAGACTAGTTTAGCCTGCCAATAACTTAGCCCGCTAATAACTCAAGCTCGTCTGCTCGACAGCTATCGATATCCATACTTTCAAGAAGTCACGTTAGCTCTTCGATACTAACTCTGTCATATTGTTTTTATCAAGCATATTGAAAATTCTTTCCAGATGGTTTGCTTTTGTAATTGTATCAGATAGTGATGTGTAATATCAACTACTGATATGAGTATATCGTCACTCCTACATATCACATCAGTTATTGATATTATTCCACACTATCTGTTTGTACCATAATAGTGCCAAAGGTCTGGTGCTAGATTATTTCTAAGACTTACACTAGTCCCCATAAAACACAGAGTACGATTTTGTTGACCCTTTTAACGGGTTATCTTAATTAACCTCAATCATAGAGGGGGCCAACATTTGTACTCTTTTGGATAAACTCGGTTCTTCCTTTTTTGTTTTAAGTCTCGCTACTTATAAGTAATCATTCAAACAATTTCTTACAAAATAAGGCAAATTCACCTGTATGTCTTTAAATTATTTTCCCCAATCACACAACACATAGGGGTTAAGACTATGAGTTTAACTTATTTTGTAAGAAAATGCTTAAATGATTACGTACAAATAGTATTTTCCTTGCTTTTAGTTTTTCCATACGCTACTCTTTGACAATGAAAATCCCATATCAAGAGTTCCCGGACCTTTCACCCCCGGTGGTGGAAGGTTGAGTCTATATATATACACACACAAAACATATATGTGACACTATTTTTATACGGAATATTCTATCATTCTATGTACCAGATTGATTTAGACACTTGAGGTTTAGAGATAAGCGAAGAAGTTTGTCAAAAAATAAAAAATAAAAAAAATGAAGAAGTTTATTGGAAGTTTCCTAGAGAAAAGAAACAAACTAAACCTGCAAAATTTTTTAATTGTTTATTTATTTATTTATTTTTTTTATTATTATTTTTTGCCATGACGTACACGTCGCCGTCCATCTTATTCGACATAATTTGGCCGTTTATCCACCTAATAAAATATACTGTAAATGAAGTTTCCTGAATTTCAAAGAAAAAATATATATCTCTTAAAAGTTAAAATAATGCTGGAGACCATCGGATTGCGATTTTGCTCCAATGCTCGAATGAACACGGGCGCCGTCATTCTTGAAATGAGCACCGCTCTCATATGAGACGGAGCTCACCGCACATAGGTCATCCTCCAGGTGAGTCATAGAGTGAGGCGAAAATGTAGGCTATCTAAATTAGTTTATTTTCTTTTTTTTTTTAAATAAAAAGGAATATAGGGTAAAATAGGGGTAAATATAGTTCGAATCAGGACCTTTTATCCAAAAGGTAGTTACTATCTAACTACTAAGTCACTTATTCAAACTATTACCATCAAAATTAGTTAAATTTATTCAACCAAAAATAATAATAATACTAATAATAATAATAATAATAATAATAATAATAATAATAATAATAATAGTCCTCTCTTAATTTTTTCCGATTTTATTTTGTGGGGGTGGGGGGCAGCATTCCTCACTTTCTATGGAATCAAATAGGATTCAATAAGGGAACTCGGCTATCAGTCAAAAGCCACCACATGCTTGAAGCCACATGTGCCCCATATCATTTCCCTGCAATTTGATAGTTGATCGAGCTGGGGGAAACAGAGTGTTATGCGGGGATAAACAGCGGCAGATTGAATTTTGTAAGAAAACAAACTTCTAAGCTGCAGTATTACAAGAGGAACCAAAGTTATTACATTCACAAAAAAGGATTTGGGGGGGGGGGGGGGAATTACTATTCAATTATGTTGCAGAGTTGAAGATATAAATTGTCAAACATCACATATCTTGACCAATAAGATTTATATTTTGCAATTGCAAGATCTAACCATGGCTTGTAATTTCCATTATAATGGACAACAGCAGCATTCTCTATTTCTGTCTGGTTGAGAGCCGGATCATAGCCTAGTCCCAACACATGCCAGCTCCGATCCAACGGATAGGTCAAGTTGTAGAAAGTTATCAGCCCCGGAGGCAATGTGCCAAGTTTCCAGAGCGTTCTGTCTTCATTCTGCAAACAAAAATCAACACTGTTTGTCATCCAAGAAACCCCATAATCATGCTTGTTAATAAAGAATTATGAGGATCATTATCGGAAGAGCACAATAAAAATAAAGATCCTGGCTACTAGTTAAGAAATGCATAATTTGGCAGGTGTAAACTAGCAATCTGCACCAATTTTACAAGAGTAAGAAGAACATAACGATGCCAATTTGCACTTTCCACTGTAATAAGAGGCCACAACATAAAACAGCACAGTTATATCATCTATAAAAAGGCACTCCCCAAATGTACTAGTCCCAGGTTTCCAGTTGTAATCAGGTAAGAAGAACATCTATAAACTGCATGGTTGCAAACTTCTCTGAAAAGAAAAACCCACAATTTCCAGTATAGGTGTCCCAGAATTCTGGTCTAGGCTTTAAAATATATTCAGGACACTGGTAACACAGGCACAGAAAGGAAAAATATTTGTAGTCCTACATAATAAGCTAGCAAACTTGTGCCATATCCGAATCTAAGACACTTTGAGAAGGGAACAATGCTAAGCCCCTCTTAATGTCTTTTTGAGCAAGAGTACATATCGTTGACCTCTTGCCAATTGATTCTGAGAGGGGTTCTCCAGAATTTGGAAGCGAGACCTTTTTTTTCTTATGAATGAATTCCATTTTTGTCTAAATTGCAGAGGAAATGGGTTAACCGTTTAAAAAAGTGTCTTTTATTAACAACGAAAAGCTTAATAAGACTCGATCAGATTCTAGTCTACTCTTACACAGGAAGTGCCAAATAAGAGATAATAATTAAAGGTTCCTTACCAAATCTTGCCAATGATGATATATTCCAGTTATGTCGCGCTTTCTCCATTCCTTCAAATCAAACATATTCATGCCAAATGCCCAGCCACAAGCATTGGGATCAAAATTCTCTGATATCTTTGGATTCGAAAAGTTGAGGTACTTATCAAACCTATGAAAGCTCTCCTTGCAGGTCTCAACAGCACCATTAACCATTCCTTGCAGATTGACAGACCATAAAGGTGTCAGATCCTTTTGAATGACAATATCATCGTCCAGAAACAATAACTTATC
>CAVNYN010203077.1:0-38402 GCA_963692815.1 Nyctanthes arbor-tristis | reverse complement strand
GATTACGACTAGAATTGGGACGAGATGTTCTTATAGCTAGAACATCTAATATGAATTTATCTCAAATAGTGGATCGTGCCTTGATAGCAGAACAAACAGAGGCAAAAATACAGAAGGCACGAGAAGCTAGAATTCAAAGTACCCAAAAGTCTTCACCGAATCACAACTGGAAGTTTGGAACTCTAATAATAAATGTCCTTCAAGAAATGCCCCAAAAAGTCAACCAGCTACTAAGAATCAAATTCAGGCGAATCAAGGGAAGTAATTAATCCCATTTGTCCCACCTGCAATAAACGGCATAGCGGACAATGTCGTTAGAAACTTAGACAATGTTTTAATTATGGGAAAGAAGGTCACATGATTAAAGATTGTCCAGAAGAAAAGAAAGCCCTGCCTCTCGACCTACTAGAGTATTTGCTATGGTTAGACCAGAAGCAGATAATAATGCCGATGTTATCGCAGGTACTATTTATATTTATTCAAAACTTGCTTTTGCCTTTTTTGATTCAGAAGCTACCCATTCCTTTATATCTTTATCTTTTGCTCAAAGTCTAAATATCCAATTTACCCTTCTGCCTAATACCTTGGATATAATGATTCCTTCTGGAAGTATTCAAAATGCTATGTTTTATTTACCTAGTATATTCATTAGAGTGAAGGGTATCGAGTCAACAGTAGACCTAATTATATTGGAAATTTGGGACTTCAACGTTACCCTTTGAATGGATTGGCTAACACATTATGGGATCTTAATTGATTGAAAGGTTAGAACATTGCAATTTCCAGAAAAAGAACCAATTTCTTTTCCAAAACTTGCAAAAACTACTAGGATGATTATCTCAGCTACAAGGGCTAAGAAACTTATAAGTCAAGGGTGTATGACATTCTGGGGCCAGTTTACATAGGATGAAAGAAAATAATACAACCATCATTTCATCATTGCCTGTCATGGAAGAATTTGAGAATGTTTTTCCTGAAGATTTACCGGGACTTCCACCTGATTGAGAAATTGAGTTTAGTATCGAAGTAATCCCTGGAACTCAGCCTATATCAAAAGCCCCTTATCGCATGGCTTCTGCAGAGCTAAAAGAGCTAAAAATTCAATTAGATGATCTATTAAATAAGGGCTTTATAAGACTTAGTACATCACCTTGGGGAACGCCAGTATTGTTTGTTAAAAAAAAAGATGGTTCAATGCGATTGTGCATTGATTATCGAGAATTAAACAAGGTAACCATAAAGAACAAATATCCCCTTCCCAGAATAGATGATTTGCTAGACCAGCTCCAATGATCGGCAATCTTCTCAAAGATTGATCTTCGATCAGGATATCACCAGTTAAAAATTAAGTCAGAAGATATACCTAAGACTACTTTTAGAATTCAGTATGGGCATTTCGAATTTCTTGCTATACCTTTTGGGTTAACTAATGCACCAGCTGCGTTTATGGATTTGATAAATTGGTTATTCAAGAATTTCTTGGATAAATTTGTTATAATATTCATTGACGACATTCTTGTCTATTCCAAATCACAAGATGAACGTGAACAACATTTGAGGACGGTTCTCCAAGTTTTGCAAGAAAACAAATTATATGCAAAATTCTGAAAATGTAGTTGGAATAAGTTATTTTTCTAGGTCATGTTGTAACTAGAGAAGGAATCTCAGTAGACCCTAGCAAAGTAGAGGCCGTACTCAATTCGTCAACCCCAAGTACCCCTACTGATATATAGTTCTAGGTTTAGCTGGATACTATAGAAGATTTTCCAAGGATTTCGTAAAGATTACAACTCCTCTTACTAGACTAACCCGCAAAAATGTGTCTTTTAAATGGACTGAGGATTGTGAAAGATCTTTTCAAGAATTGAAGACTAGACTTACTACAGCCCCAATTTTAACTATTCTCCAAGGATCTGATGGTTATACTATATACAGTGATGCTTCTAAACAAGGGTTCGGGTGTATTTTAATGCAAAATGGCAAAGTTGTTACGTATGCCTCCCGTCAGTTAAAATCATATGAACAGAACTATCCTACATATGATTTAGAACTAGCTACGACCGTTTTTGCTCTAAAAATTTGGTGTCATTATTTATATGGGGAAAGGTGTGAAATTTTCACGGATCATAAGAGCTTGAAGTATTTCTTTACTCCAAAGGATCTAAATATGCATCAGCGAAGATGACTAGAACTTGTTAAAGATTATGATTGTACCATCAATTATCAACCAAGAAATGTGAATGTAATGGCAGATGCATTAAGTCGAAAGAATTCCAACAGAAAAGAAATGGAATAAGAACTGAAGAAAGATCTAGAAATAGTTGATTTTGTTGATGCAAAAATAGCAACTTTAATTCTTCAACCTACATTGTTAGAAAGAATCAAGCAAGGACAAGAAGGTGATGCATTTGCTCGTAAAATTAAAGGGAAATTGGAGAAAGAACAACAAATTTCAATCTATTATATCTTGCCACAAGGAATATTAAAATATAAGCATCGATTTTATATACCTATGGTTGAAAATTTGAGAAGAGACATTCTTCAAGAAGCACATAATACATCATATTCATTGCACCCTAGATCTACCAAAATGTATCAAGAAATCAAGAAATTATATTGGTGGCCAAGCATGAAGCAAGAAATATCTGAATTTGTGTTGAAGTGTTTAACTTGTCAACAAATAAAAGATGAACATCAAAGGCCTGTGGGTACCTTACAATCACTACCAATTCTTGAATGGAAATGGGAGAAGATAATCATGGACTTTGTTAGTAGATTACCTAAGACTTCTAAAAGATTTGATGTAATTTAGGTTATTGTAGATAGGCTAACAAAATCTGCTCATTTCTTACCTTTCAAAATGACATTTAGAATGGAGCAATTTGCACAGTTGTATATGCAAGAAATAATGAGACTCACGGAATACCCATAAATATAACATCAAACAGAGATCTTAGGTTTCTTTCACGATTTTGGAAGGAACTGCATACCATACTAGGTACTAAACTTCAATTTCGTACATCATTTCATCCCCAAACAGATGGGTAGACAGAACGGACCATACAAACTTTGGAAGATATGCTTCGTGCTTGTGTTTTGGAATTTTCTCATAATTGGGATCAATACTCGCCTCTCATAGAATTCTTATATAACAATAGTTATCATTCTTCCATTCAAATGCCACCTTTTGAAGTATTGTATGGAAGAAAATGTCGTTCACCGTTATATTGGGATGAAATTGGGGAAAACAACTTATAAAATCTGAGATGTTACAAGAAATTATTCAGGTGGTGCAAAAGGTAAAGCATAAGCTTAAAACAGCTCAAGACCGACAACGTAGCTATGCCAATCAACACCGACAGCCATTAAAATTTTCTATGGGTGATAAAGTCTTTATTCGAATATCTCTAGTTAAAAGGCTTCTAAGGTTTGGAAAACGAGAAAAGTTAACTCCAAGATTTATTGGCCCTTTTGAGATTACTGAAAGAATAGGTGAGGTAGCATATAGACTTAAACTGCTCGAATATCTAAAAAGAATGCATGATATCTTTCATATTTCCGTATTACGGAAATATATTCCTGACCCATCACACATTCTCAAAGAGGCTCCTGCGGATATTTAACCTACGAAGAGCAGCCCATTAAAAGTTTAACGAAAGGAACTAAAAAGCTCAGGAATAAGGAAATACCACTAGTACGAGTTCTATGGAAAAGCGAAACAATAGAAGAAGAAACATGGGAAAAGGAAGAAGAAAAGAAGACACAATATCCAGGGCTGTTCCAAGGTAATTTCGAGGACTAAATTATTTAAAGGGGGTAGATTGTAACGACCCCTAAAAATCGAACTTAGAATGCATGTGCCAAATAAGAATTTTAGATTTATTTATATTTTATATTTTTGAGTATATGTGTTATTATTGAAATCATGAAAATAGGTTGTATATAAAAATATGTGTATATATTAAATACTCCTAATAATATGTGGGCATGTGTTAACATCTTTTAAATTCAAGAATATACATATACTATTTTTAGAATTATTTTGAAGAATATGAGATTATATGTATTGAGTCATATTTACATTTGTTAATTTTTAGAGTTATCCTTAAATATGTTAAGATATAAGTATTAAGATTATGATTACATGTGTTATTTCTAGATTTATTTTTGAATATATAAAAATTGTATAATTATGAGTTCTACCTACATGTGTTAATTATAGAAATTCCCTTGAAAATATGAAAATAGGTGTAATTAATAAAGGATGAATAAGCTAATATGTGTTAAATTATAATTATTTATTAAAATGAGTCATCACCCAAAGTCCATTATTCATCACTTCAGAAGAATTAAGCAAATTAGTAATATATTTAAGAATTGTCATGTGTATATGCATTTTATAAAATAAATAAAAAATAGTAATAAACAAAGGGAAAAATTTACCTATAAATATGGCTTCACTCCAATATGTTTGGAGACAAGAAACACTATAAAATCAAATCTACTAACAAGTCAAGACAACAAAGTAGCTTTAGCAAGAAAGGAGACAAGGTGAGTAATGTACACATTCCTTTCCAAATATTTTGTATGGTTTTGACAAGTACTTATCTTGCTTGTTCTCAAGCTTATAAGTATTTAAGTGCTATTCTTTTGTTACTACCAATAAAAGCAACTATGGAAATTTCTATGTTTTGCATCGAGTCATGCTTACCTTACCTCTCAACTCAAGCCAAGCCAAGCCATGCCAAGCCATGCTATGAGTCGGGTTACATAACATCCTAAGTGTATGTTACGTTCATACCAAGCTTATTATATAAATTACCCGATTCTAATATTTATTTAATGAGCATACGAAGTAAGTAGACTTATGCAAAAAGGGCCCAAAGTCCTCAATTCTTTATTCCGTATTTTCAAATGAAAAGCTTATTTGTAGGTGTGTGCATTCCCCACTAGTAATTTATTACTTACTCTTTATGTTTCCCAAATTTTTAGATAGTGAAGAGAACAATAATTGAGGTCTCAAGTAGTGAATGGTCCTTAGCGCCGGAGGAAGGCTATTATATGTATACAATGGAAACGGACCTATAGAGAGTTTACGAGGACCAACCGGGGCTCAATCACTATATAATTACTATTGTGAAGATGTCATTTTATGAAGTTAATACCATGGAGTTCCTTTATACCAAGGAATATAAAATAAATTGTTGGGAAGTCTAGGATGATAAACTTTTTTGTTTATGTACGTTAAGATGTAATGTCAAGTGAGGAAATGCACTTCTGTTAAGAAGGAAGGATAGCCTTTTGATTAAAGAAGGAAGAATATCTTCTTTTTGTAGGATCCTTCCGCCTATGTAAACATAAGAAATATTACAACACTTAATAATCTGTGTTATTACTACACTTAGTCTTCTTTTGTATATTTATATGATATATTGATATATTGCTACATTTAGTTCTTTTTTACCATCATACAACATATCCTTTGATACGAATGTGTAAAAAAAAAATTTAAAGCTGAATCATGCGGCCGCACAAAAGCCCATCTAGCCGAAGGTCCAACCGCGCGGAATGCATTTCGGGCCACACACAAGTAGCAAATTTTTGGTAGCATTTCATGCAGCCATCCAAAGGAATCATGCGCCCGCATGAGCCTAAGTCGGTGCCAAGATTTTTGTTTTCTGAAAAATTACAATTAAGTCCCCAAACTTCCTAATTTGCTCCAAATCGATCCAAACATTTATTTTATGAAAATTTTAAACTTAAAGATGTCATGAGGTATGGGTTTATTCCGGGTTGTTACAGCAATAGTTGTTATATAGCTATAATAATATGATATCTTATATATATTAAAGCAAGATAGTTGTCATATGAAAGTTTTCTCGCCAAAACAACTATCTTAATTTTATATGTTTCTTTTATTTTTTTATTTTATAATATTAACAATAATAATTATCCATTCTTTTTATAAAAAAGTAATACTTATTCATTAGTTCCATTTTGCTATTATTTTATTTTATAATATACAAAAATTTATATATTTTTTATTCTATATATAATATATTATTTATTATCCATTAATATTTGTTATACATATTCTATTAGTTTTTAGGCTATTTTCAAAAATTTAATATTTCCTTAATATTCTGACAGTTGATAGACAAATTTCAAGTATTGAGTTATTGAAATTTTTTCTTATTTCGATTAAGTACCTACTCGAGAGATTGATGATATAGTAATAAAGTAAAATTAAATTAGTTTCAAAACTTTTACTTTAATTCAATACGGTAAACTATATGTCATAAAACCTAAGGCTATATGTTTAGTACGTTACCTAATTTATTATTTGTTTTTCTTTGGGAACCTATATATTGATGAAAATTTAAGTTAAGGAGATACATTAGTAATAATATTTAAAGATAATGATTTAGAATAAAATTAAAAAATTCTTTTAATTCTTTTTAGAACGGAAATTTGTTAAAAATTAATTTTGTGTGTAAATGATAAATCATATAGAATTTATCCTTTGTTATAATATTAGTTCACTTAGATCTTTTGTAATTAGAGACTTTATAACATACTGTGTACTTTAAATCTTTTAGAATAGATTTAGTTAATAGTGATGAGGAAATGCAAAAAATAATTTTTCCAAGAATATATGATAGATGATGAATGTAGAAAATAATTCATTTTAATAAATAAATATCATCCACACCTTATTAAATAATGGTGTGAGTGTAGGGTAATTTTAGAGTTGTATAAGTTTCATATCATCTCTTTTTCATATTTTTTTTCATACTCAATATGAAATTAATATTGTCAAAATTCCTCATTCTTATTTTTATTGCTTCATAGTATTGTTTAATGAATGACAATTTAATTAAATTTGTGCTGAGTAAAAATATTGTGTGTTTCAATTTGATTATATTTATGTATATTAGTAATATATGCATATGAGTTAGTAGTATATAATAAAATTATGTTATTTAGTTTTTCAAATTACTACCTTTTTTTGTTGTTAATTATTCTATTTCGTGCAGCTCACAAGCATGCAACTAGTTATATATAATAGAGTTTGACTTATATTTGTAACGTCTCGCCCTCTAATTTAGCATCGAGATTAATTTTTCAAATGCTTTCGTTACTGTTAAAAGTTGATTGCAATGAAAATAAGGTAATAAATTTGGAAGCGTGACAACTCAAGACTCCGTATCTACCGATTCTCTTTTATATATTTTTTCCTTGACGTGTGTAATTATGTGGCCCACTTAATTAACCCACCACCAACACGGTTAAAAGTAAAATGATTTTCTTTTTCATTTTTCCATCGTCCAATAAAAAATTTACCTAACCAAAATTAATTTACAATTTTTAGACCTTTTATATGAGTTTATTTGTGCAACGAGTTATCTTTTAGCTTGTTTTATTAAATCCTAATTGTTTTCTAAGGCAACATAAACATTTGCTAAAATAAAATTGCCAACACATAAATGTAGTGGGGGACAAAAAGTATGGTTAACTATAATATTATTATTAGGAAAAAAAATATGTGCTAAAATTGCCAATTAATATGAATTTGTAAAAATTGCAGCCCAAAATTGAGTAGTAAAATATTAAAAGATTATAATAATTGATCTAATGTCAGATTTCTGACAGTCTTATGTCACCAGATATTGATATGGCGTGCTAGATGCGTACCATCTGACATTTCACATCACATGATATGATGTGACGAGTCAAATGACACGCATCTGACAAACAATGTAAGCTTATGCCGACAGATGCCTCACATTATATCATTTTCAAATTTTATGCCCTCCAAAAAACGTTTACAATAAATTTTCTTAGCGTCCACAATTAAAGATATAAAAAAGAAGTCAAAAGAAAGGGGGAAAAAGGATTGAAAATAAAAACAACAAACTGACCAAAAAAAAGAAGTCAAGTAAAAAATAGCTAAAAATATATTAAAAGGGGATATAAAAAATCACATAAAGATATCGGAACTGGAAAATGAATTTAAGTTAACGGTATCAGTCATAGAGTCATTTAACTTGTATGGGTTAAGTGGATCTAATAGATGTTCAAAAAATGAATGGATGGAGTGTAGAGTTTTGAGTTTTTATAGCGTACTAAAATTTTTTTAAAGTTCTAGTAGCTTGAAGAAATGTCGTAGTTGTTAGATATTCACGTTTTGGATAGGAGGTTTCGAGTTCAAACTACATCAACTCTTCCCTTCTCTTATTTCCCCTTGTATAAAAAAATGGGTTTTATAAAAAAACAATATAAAAAAATGGGCTTTGTCAAAAATATAATAAAAATATTATCATTGCTATAAAATTAAAGAAAACTAAAGATAATATTAAAGAATATAGAGAAGGAAAAAAAGAAGAGACTAAAGTAATTTTCACTTCTTTGGTGATAAAAAATATAGTATACAAGCCTCCTATTTATAAATACATAGAACGGCAAAATGACAATTATAAAACATAACTTTATAATTACAACTTGTATACAAGACAATTCACTTGATTAGTCCCCAACTTGCTTATGTAGGAAAATGATCAATCCATTTGCTTATTGACTTTTATTATCACTTGCACATATTTGATAATCCTCTTGCATTATAGACCACTTGTTGTGTATTATAATTTACTTGTATATTGAACATGATAAATTTAATGTATCCAAATAGTTAACCACACACAACTTGTTAGAATAAGTTTGTAAAATAATAATAATAGTCGTAGTAATAGTCGTAGTAATAATTTACTTGTTGTGTATTATAATAAAAGAAGTATATGTGCATCAATCAATTTCCTATTAAAGGACTATAACAGACTTGCATTGGGACACAACGTATAAAAATTACCGGAGATGGAAGTAAAATAGATATTCCTTAAAATTTACGAGGGTATATTTATGAAACCCTAAGTTCAAAATCCCAGCAATTTCACCACCTCAAATCTAAAATCAGGGCCATTCAAACTTCTTCCCCAGATCAACTTTGCCAGTTTTGAATTACAGATCCCATATCGAAGGTTCGTGATATTCTATTTCGAACCTATCTTTTCTATTCGATTTCTTGCTGTGTCTGTGATTACTTGGTTGTCCAGTCGATTCTTGCATCTTAATATTGGTTTTTCTTTCTCTTTAATTTCTGGTTCATGGAAAGCAAGTAATTAACTCGTGTAGTGTGCGGATTGATATCAGCTGTATACCAATATTCTCGATTTGTTCCGTGAATTAATTTTTTTATTGGTTTCTTTTGGTATCGTTGTTTTGTGCTTCTGTTGATTCTGGTATCTTAATATTTCTTTTTTTATTTATTTATTTTTCAAGCAATACAATGACTTCTTTGCAGCGGCATGCTTATATTAGCATTGTATAAACGGGTTACTGAATTCAGGTTTTCCCCCTTTTTTTTTTTAATTTTTACTACCTATTTTCATTGTCCCTGCGATTACACGATGTTTCTTTGGATTTTGGGATCCTAGTGACAGGCCTTTTGCTCTTTGGAGTACAAAAAATCAACTTCTTTAGTGGGTATGTTGATATGATCACCGACCAGTATATCGACCCATGAATTTGGCCACGACTTTTTTCTTGTTCAAATCCCTGTGTTATGGTTTGTTTGAATTACCTTTGATAAAATTAACTTTTGCACAGTGGGTAGGTTGGCGTTAGCATTATTTCAACTTTTTGGAATTTGGACCGAGAAAATATATTCTCACTGAAGTTCTTTCTATGCTTGCAATGTAATTACATACAGATATTCTCTTAATAATACTTCTGTTTTGTCATGGTGATGGGTTACAAGATATTAACTTTAGCTGTTCATCAATTCGTCATTCAACTTCTATTGTGCAGAGTGCATGGTAATTATATGGAGTTGGCGTAGATTGTACTGCTTCACTGATTGTTTTTTGCATCACGAGGTGCAATAAATTAATTTCTATTTATTGGGCAGGTTGATATTAGATGTTCATCAACTTTGCTTCTAGACAATTCAGAGAGGTCTTAGACGGGAAACTGTACTTCTTTGAAGAGTCTATGGCTATAGAATACATGCTAGGACAAGGGATTAAAGTGATTAAAAGGGAACTAGTTGGGCATGATCTATAAGCTAGTCTGTTATATCGTTATGATAATTCTGTGTATCAAATGTTTTGGATAGATACAGAGAGTTTCCTGATTCAGCCATGAAATCTGTAGAGGCCCAAGTACATTATGATCAAGTGTTTTTTAGAACCTAATCTAGCACTAGATGCTAGGCTATTATTTGCTTATGTGAAGCAACATGAACATAGAATGCAGAACCTTATATCTCAATTTTTGAAATTACTGACACACATGTACATGAACACAGAGGGCAGAAAGTTTAGGTTGACAGTGCTTCAGGAAGTGATTGGTGTAATCGTCCTTTTAGTATCTGCTTTTCCTTTTTCCCCCCTCCGTGGACTGTATTTTAGTTTCATCATGGTGAAGGGCACTTAAGTGACTTTATTTTTTTATTTTGACTGATTAGCCACCGCAATGGGGAGGAGGAAATCTGATGACAGTGGAAATAATGTGAAAGCCAAGCCTAGCAGCAAAGAGAAGCCCTCTGTCTCTGCAGTCCTTGCAAGCATGGACCAGAAGCCTGATAAATCAAAGAAAGGTTCTACTTCGAGCTCTACTTCTAACAAGCCCAAATTGAAGGCACCTCAGAAAGCTTCATCTTATACTGATGATATGGATCTCCCTCCTTCCGACGATGATGATGTTGTTGGGGAAGGGCAGCTAGAAAATGAGGTTAATGCACAGCCAAGCAGGCGTAATAGAAGTGAAGGGAAGACTCTTGAAATTGGTGTAAGTGACAAAGAGTTGAAGAAACGGGAAAAGAAGGAAATGTTTGCCGCACAAGCTGCTGAGCTCGCCAAACAGGAGGCGCTCAAGGATGATCATGATGCTTTTACTGTTGTAATTGGTAGCCGGGCTTCTGTTCTGGATGGAGAAGATGAAGCTGACGCAAATGTCAAAGATATAACAATTGATAATTTTTCAGTCTCTGCCCGGGGCAAAGAACTCTTGAAGAATGCCTCTGTGAAAATATCCCATGGAAAAAGGTATGGATTGGTTGGACCAAATGGGATGGGTAAGTCTACCCTACTAAAACTCCTTGCTTGGAGAAAGATACCGGTGCCTAAAAACATAGACGTACTTTTGGTTGAACAAGAGGTTGTCGGTGATGATAGAACAGCACTTCAAGCAGTCGTTTCAGCCAATGAAGAACTTGTCAAGACTCGGCAAGAGGTTGCTTCTTTGCAAAATTTATCTGCTGACACCACAGAAGAGACTGAAGATGATGATTATGCAGGGGATGATGTCGGCGAGAAGCTTGCTGAACTGTATGAAAAGTTGCAGCTGCTGGGGTCAGATGCTGCAGAGGCTCAGGCCTCCAAAATTCTTGCTGGACTGGGTTTCACTCCACAGATGCAGGGCCGGCCTACCAAGTCCTTTAGTGGGGGTTGGAGGATGAGAATTTCCTTAGCTAGGGCACTTTTTGTTCAGCCGACTCTCTTGTTACTGGACGAACCTACTAATCATCTTGATCTTAGAGCTGTTCTCTGGTTAGAAGAGTACTTGTGCCGATGGAAGAAAACTCTTGTTGTCGTTTCACATGATCGGGATTTTCTGAATACAGTTTGCAATGAAATCATTCATCTCCATGACATGAAACTCCATTTCTACCGTGGAAATTTTGATGACTTTGAAACTGGATATGAGCAGCGTCGTAAAGAGGCGAACAAGAAGTTCGAGGTTTATGACAAGCAGGTAAAAGCTGCTAAGAGGTCTGGAAGTCGTGCTCAGCAGGAGAAGGTCAAGGATCGAGCAAAATTCACTGCTGCCAAGGAAGCATCCAAGCACAAATCTAAGGGCAAGGTTGATGAAGATGAGCCTGTTCGTGAAGCACCTCAAAAATGGCGAGATTACTCTGTGGAATTCCATTTTCCAGAACCAACTGAGCTGACGCCACCTCTTCTGCAACTAATTGAAGTCAGTTTCAGTTATCCGAACAGAGAGGATTTCAGACTCTCTAATGTTGATGTGGGCATTGATATGGGGACTCGCGTTGCTATCGTTGGGCCTAATGGAGCTGGTAAATCTACCTTGCTTAACCTTCTTGCCGGCGACTTGGTCCCGAGTGAGGGTGAAGTGCGAAGAAGTCAGAAGTTGAGGATCGGTAGATACTCGCAGCACTTTGTGGATCTACTAACAATGGATGAAAACCCAGTTCAATATCTTCTTCGTCTTCATCCAGATCAAGAGGGACTCAGCAAGCAGGAGGCAGTTCGTGCAAAGCTCGGAAAGTTTGGGCTGCCGAGCCATAACCACCTGACCCCAATTGCCAAATTGTCTGGAGGGCAGAAAGCTAGAGTGGTTTTCACTTCCATTTCCATGTCTAAGCCACATATTCTGCTTTTAGATGAACCAACAAATCATTTGGATATGCAGAGCATTGATGCACTGGCCGATGCGCTTGATGAATTCACCGGCGGAGTTGTCCTAGTCAGCCATGATTCCAGACTTATATCACGTGTTTGTGAAGATGAAGAAAGAAGTGAAATCTGGGTGGTGGAAAATGGTACAGTCGAGCAATTCCCAGGTACATTCGAAGAGTACAAGGACGAACTTATCCAGGAGATTAGGAAGGAGGTTGACGAGTGATGTGGCTTGTATTCCATATATTATTATTATTATTATTTTTGGGATGAGGAATAATGTTTTTCTATCCTTTTTTCAAAGAAAAATTATTGTACGAGTGATTGGATTTTGCAGTCCATGTCGAACCCCATTTTACCTGTAACTTTTACCAATATCCAATTTTCTTTTCATTCTCTTTTTTTTTTTTTTATGTTTTGGACATCTTCAGCTTGTGGTTTTACACTGATAAAATATTATTTCTTGTTTAATCCATTTCTTTCGTTTTTAATTGTTCTGAAGAGCTAATCCTTTGTGAAATAGACAAATAAAAGCTTATGCCGCTTGATGTGTTAGTGTGAAAGCTAACAGGTTATTATGGATTAATGATATGGGTATTTTTGGTTTCAAATTATAATAATTGGGATCATATATTTTCTTAATTTTCTACGCATATGGTCCGTTTGGATGCACAGAAAATTGAGAAGATATATAATCACAATTATATTACATATTTAGAATCTAACTAGTCGGTTGCTATTGTCACTATAGAGCTCTTTAGTTAAGCTGAACTAGAAAATGATGAAAGCGGACGTTGATGGTTAGGAGATATTTTGCTGTTAATATTACAATTTTTGGCTTAACAAATTGCTATTACTAATTTTTGTAGAAAATTATGAAATAAGAGCAATTCTAATGTTAAAGTGAAAAACGTTAAAGGAAAAAAATAAGTTATAAAACATATTTTCAAATAATGTGTAACAGGAACCTATTTTTCTTTGTTTTATGGGAGGCGGAAGTTGGCGATTACTTGAGTAACCTCTTTTTAATATGTGTGTGTGTGTTTGTGTGTATTTTAATAATGGCATTAGAATCGTAATGGGTCACACTAGGATCGGATACGTTCATATGTTACACTATTTATCTTACCCATTCAAAAATGGGTGGTTATATTAATATCATACTTTTTACTAATCACACTACATTTTAATTATATTTTTCATCTTTATATTTTTAATTATTTACACTTATCTCATTAGTTTTTTTTGTCATATTTTATTTTTAACATCTTATTATTATGAAATTTTGTATCGAATAATATTTTGATTCCAAAAATTTCATTGTTAGAATTGCTTAAAATTTTTAATAAACCAAATGTAATATCTAACAATACACAACCATGTATTTTTCATATAATTTTAAGGTGCCAAACTAATTTTTTTTAAATATATTCGATCATTAAGAACAAGAGAGGATAATTAAATAAAAAATTTGAGAAAAAATGTAGCAAAAATTTTCAGGGGCTTAGATAATATAAGAAACAAAGATTATAGATGTGCACATTAATAAAAATATATTATATTTAGTAAAATGAGTAGTGTAGATATAATTAGCATTCAAAAATTTTTTATCATGTTTCCACACTGACCCACTTATATCGGCAAATCATATTTAACAATTTATTGGCCCATCTACATATTTAAATATTTTTTTTAAAGAATAATAATATGAATTACAATTATTATGATTAAATTAATAAACTTTTTTTCACGACCCAATCTTAATTCGGGCTAAGTTTCTTTATTCCCTCTCTGAGTCAATTACTGTGTAGTTGGGTTGGTTGGGTGCCTCAAATATTGGGCTTGATGCCTTTTTTGCTTCTTAACCACTACTTATTTTTTCCTTGTGCAATTTTTTTTTTTAGTTTTTCCTCGTACAATTGATATATTCAATTTTCATGAGATGCTATTTTCTTTTAATTGTTATATATATATATATATATATAGAAAGGAATGAGGTGATGGGGGAATTAACTAAAAAAAGGGGTTAATGCGTTATTGCTCCATCTCTCCATATATTAATTACTTTTATTGGATAAAAAACTCAAATTTAAATTTTTTCACTCAATTGTTATGATTCGGTTTTTGGACAATATTATTTTAATTTTATTTTAAAAAGAAAAAGGATAATTATTTTTTAACTAGTTAAACTATTCGTGCTTCGTACGGGTAGAAAAACTTACTAAAATATATTATTAGACAGTTAAATATAAATCTGTAATATTTACATCCCTGTAAAAAAATATAAAAACACAAGTATATATTAATTAGATCAATAACCTCAATAAATTTAGTAATCATAAAGTTCAAGATAGTTTTAAAGACAACATACATTCTTACATATAATCATTCGTACATATATATCTAATAATAGAAAAAATACATGTTACTTGCCTCACTTTAAAAAATCCTAATAAAAATAACAAATTCAAAAAAATAGAAAATGCATTAAAAAATTTAAATAACATTTAACTTACAAATACACATGATAGAGATGGTGGATTAACGAATTATAATTGATTAGAGTTTGTTGTAGAATTGACATTTTTGATTTGAGATTTTAATTTATTAGTAAAAAAGATTAAAAAATAAAATAAATGGGCAACATAGTTAAAATTTAATTCCTTTGTAAAAAGTTTTATTAAAAAAAAAAGAAACAGCTATCATAAAATTTACTAAATAAAAAAGGTAAGAAAATGATGTTACGAAATCTAAGCGGATTTATTAATATATATATAGGTTATTAGTTAAAATTATGTAATAAATAAATAAATTGGAAATAGTATTTTAATGTAAAATTGACGGCACCACAAAAAATGGGAGTAGCTGTCCCAGCGTTGGCGGAAAAGGTTTCTAAAAGTGGCTTCGGTATGACGCATAAAATTAAAAAAAGGTTGATCAAATAATAAATGGCGTCAATGGCTGCAACATCTCATCTAAGTGATCTGGGAATTGGAGGATTCTCTCCTCTTCGTGCTCTTCAAACTCTAATTCCTACCCTTTCCCAGCTCCCCAATTGCTTTTTAACTCTCACCGGCCACCGTAATGTTGTTCGGAGTGGAAGAATATCCCTGTCGAGAAACGGGGGTTGTAGTAAGGTTCGGGCTATGTCGTCTAGTTCGTTTGGGTCCCGATTGGTGGCAAGTGTAAAAAATACCATCGTGGAAAACCCAGTTGTGATTTACTCCAAAACATGGTGCTCGTAGGTGTCCCCTGAATCTTTTAATTATTCTTATTGCTTATGCTTTTCAGTGCTTTTTTTATGCAACATGCAATCCCGGGTTACGTTTTCCTTCCAAGAGATTTGAGGTGGTTTTTGTTTAATTTTGTGGCGAAGATACTCGTTGGAGGTGAAATCATTGTTTAAGAAGCTTGGCGTGGAACCACTCGTTATTGAATTGGATCAATTGGGTGCGTTTAAATCTTTATTTTTTTGCTTTTTAATCTTCCTTACTGTGTTGTCCCTGCAAGATTTCAAATATTTGATCAAATGTGTATATGTTTCTGCATTATTAGTGAGACCTTTTGATAATCACGATTTTATTTAATTTCTAAGAGATGATATAAACAAATGAGATTTATTTGTAAATGGTGTTGATGAAGATGCTGAAAAGAAAATAAAAATAAATAAATGAAAAAGAAGAAGCAAGAAGGCTGCAAACTTGATTTCCTTTGGGAAAAGGTTTAAAAAAAAAAATCTGGAATTCGACTTACTGATGGATTTCATCTGGTTTATTTTGATATTTGAGTATTTTTATTTCTATGGTCATATATCAGGTGCAACTGCCATTTGAACATTGTATTGTATATTTGTTAGTACTGATTTGTATACTGGCTCAATTAGAGCAAATACAAAATTAGATCTTTATAAGGTGTGCTTGAAAAAGAAAATAAACTATTGCTTTTTGATTGTATTGGTGGTAACTAGAAAATGAGTTCTCCAAATCAAAACCAACACCAATCTGGAACCTTCTTCCATATAAAGCTCCTAGAACAGTTATTCCTAACTGATTGGTTTATTTGGTTCTCCTATCTAACTTCAATGTTTAAACCTCTGAGTTTTGGAAAATAATAAGGAGAATGAGCACGGGCTTTCCAAGACAAATCTTTTATTCAGGTTAGCAAATTTTATGGAATGATGATTGAGGAGCTGCTTAGTTTCCAAATACAAAAATAGCAAATTAAGCATTATGATTAAAAGCAAAAAAAAAAAAAAGAAAAGGTTGGGATCTAGTTGCTTGAATGCATTTTCCTTGGAGTGTTTGTTTGTATATAATGTATATGTGCGTGACACTTACATATATAAAGAAACCAGGTGCAGGAGAACTTAATTCCTTTTACCTTAGCACCAAAGTTGAACGTCCAACTTATAAAAATTGACATATTTTCTCATTTTTCAGGTCCCCAGGGACCCCAACTTCAGAAGACTTTGGAGAGGCTCACTGGACAACATACTGTTCCAAATGTGTTTATTGGTAAGACGGAAAAGATGCTTTCCTATTATGTGAGATACTAATCAGATCATTGATTACAAGCACTGAAACTTTATACTATTTGTTGAACTTACAAGTGCAAAGCCAAGTACTATCTTCATTTAGAAGCCTCTGGTGTCTTTATGAAGGCTGAAGTTATGGTAGTGATTGTAGAAACTTTCCATTGGTAATGAGACATAGACAACAAGTTTTCTATAAATAGATGATATGCTTTGAATCCACTTGGCTTTTGCTTGAAAGTTATCATTCATTCAGTTAAGACTATGAAGAGTCTTAATACTATTACTTTCGTCTCATGAGCAGGTGGGAAACACATTGGTGGTTGTACAGGTACTTTTTCTGAAAATACTTGCCCTCATTTGATGGATTCAATTCTAGTTTATCTTGTAAAGGAAGAATTTTTTTCTTCTTAATGTGCTCTCTTTTCAGTAGTTCTTTGAATTGTTTTGTCACCCTCTGAGAAAGAATAATAAGATATCAGTACTAAAATAAACATCCATGTTAAACTATACTTTTTTAGTAAGGCAGAAATAAACATCCATGTTAAACTATACTTTTTTAGTAAGGCAGAAATAAACATCCATGTTAAACTATACTTTTTTAGTAAGGCAGTTCTTATGTTAGGACCATCCCTGAATTCAGTATGGAATATTTGAATGGAAACGTGAATTTTTTGTACTGTGAACACATTTTGTATAAACCTGATGAGTGTCAAAGTGGTAACCAGCGCTTAATATTAATTTATGTCTCCTCATATGATCTGGAATATAATTATTATGTGCTTTTATAGCTGTAAAAATAAAAATTCTACTATATAGGTCAACTAATTCTTTTATATTTTCTTTCTTTCATTTTTCCCATGCTGCCTTTCATCTTTTAATTTGGTTACCGTGGTATACGTCTTTATTTTTTCTGTTTTTCATAATTTATTGGTGAGACACAGTTTCTATTTCAAATGTCCGAAATTCTTATGTTGGAAAATAATACACAACCAACTATAAAATAATCATAAAAGGAAAAGAGAACTCATTCTTCAAATGAAAAATCACATTGATCTTCATATACTGCTTGCTCACTTTATCTA
Organism: Nyctanthes arbor-tristis; assembly: GCA_963692815.1. NCBI lineage: Eukaryota > Viridiplantae > Streptophyta > Magnoliopsida > Lamiales > Oleaceae > Nyctanthes > Nyctanthes arbor-tristis. The sequence goes on along the minus strand of CAVNYN010203077.1, from coordinate 20,307 downwards.
CGTCGTGCCCAACACTAAAACTACAAAATCTCAGTTACTTCTCAGTTTGTTCATTCTGTATACTTATAAGTGTACTCTGTATAATTATAAGTGTGCTACTACCATCATTTCAACAGATGACCTTGTGGCCTTCTTCAAGGCATATCAGTATGTTCTCCAACTATTTATCTTCAATAATACCTACTTTGACATTTTCACAAATATGATCGTTTATAGTCCTTATTGTACTCCAAATCCATTAGAACTTTCAAATCTTAGCTAGATTCAATTTGCTAAGCCCTCTCTTCCAATTTTTTTTCTCTTCTGTTTTCGATGTTCATAACAACATCTATTGGAGGTGACATTGTAGTGTAGAAAAATAAGAAACGCAACGCTATTGATTACATAGCTTAAAATAAAAAATTTTCGGATGGGGACTGTGGAGTAAAGATTCTTTCTTAATTGTGAACATTTTCCAATTGCGTGAATGTTGAACCTAGCTATAGTGCTATACACAAGAAAAATAATCAGTCCTAGTTTCAAGCATGAAGGATTCTTATGATTCTTTATTTAGTTATTTTTTCTTTTTGCTGTAGATACGGTAAAATTACACAGGAAAGGAGAACTTCAACCTTTGCTATCAGAAGCTGGTGCCGTTAAGATGCAGAGCTAGCATTCAGCTTAATATAACTTGACAGATTTTGTTTTTCCTCTCGGCTTCTTCAAATCCTATGACAAGATCTTCCGTATTTCTCCTAGAATTTAATGATACATTATGCTGCATATCTAACAAATATTGTAACTTACACCTTTTTCAAGTTGCACATTTGCCTATGTCATGTCTAGACTCTTAACCCATTACATTGCAAGTACATTCTCAACTCTTAAGCACTCAAAATGCCGATACTTTCTCAATTCTCAAGTGAGTTTGTAGTTCATATATTGCAAATTATTGGAATTTGCTCATGAATTCAACCTTTTTTTCGTTCCTTCTTTTCTTTTAGCGGATTGATGCTTGTGAATGGCAGTTACTAGGTTCTCTTCTAGTATATTGCATCTTATCATTTTATTTTATTTAATTATGGGTTGTCAAACCCAACTTGCATGGCATATTATGCAAAAATTGGTAACGTTACATAGTGTGTAAGAAGTGTTGCTTTGTCATGTTCTTCTGGCACTTATACTTCGTTTTATGCCCTAGTTGTGATAATTTTACTTTGTCTCTGAAGTGCCATTTTTCAGCCTCCAGAGAAGTTTCTGAATAATGATAGAGGTCTAGCAATAAGCTAATGTCCTCCAATGTGCCCAACAAGTGCAATACGGTAGGGTTGTAGATTTATAGCTGATCTACTAACTGTAAAAAACTGTTACTTATGGCTTTGTAAGTGCTAAAGCTTAAATGCATGTTTGGTACATGGTACTGGACATGCCAACATGGACAGCGGTAGGGGGTAACAGAGCATATTGATTATAGAGAAGGTGGACTTGCGGTATTTCTATGTCTTTGCCATTAGCACATCTCTTTTGAGCTTGTAGTATGGTAACATTTCATTTCGACCTGGAATATTGTCTTTGATAACAGGATGTTCCTTAAAGTTCTTAACCCAAGCTCGTAGTCGAGGATATTTACTCTCATCATAACTTTAATTCCCACAATCTCTTCTATTACGTCATTCCAGATTGCCAGCCATCCAAAAGCTATGTCTGTCAATCCTATGTTGTTCCCACCAAAGAACTTCTTGTCACCAAGTACGTGCTCTTCTATGATATTCAGCGGCTGTTTGCCTTCTTCTACTGCCTTGTCTTGTTCCTCACCAACACTCTCATAGAATGCCACAAATTTTGGGCTCTGCTGCAACGAAATAGAATGATTAGACAGTGCAAAAAAAATCTTTGCAAGTTGCCTCTCATTTGTTTATATGCATGGTTGATGTAAATGCCTGTTTTTCATGGGGGCCAAATAGGCCTCTATAAGAGAACCAGATTATCAATCACAAAGTGCCACACATATGAAATCACATGTGGTTTTCTGACTTGGCTACTTGTGATTGATAGTTGGCTTCATATCTTGGAGCCTTATTTGGCTTATAAGTGATCGCACAGGTTACCTTGTTGTCGCCAAACTTAATCCAGAATCGAGCATTGGCCCTCTCACTGGGATCACTGGGAAGCAGTGGATTCTGTGGCCACGTTTCTTCCATGTATTCCAGGATGACTGTTGATTCCGCAATTGATCTTCGACCATGAATGAGGACAGGTACTTGCTTGTAAACTGGATTATGTCGAAGCAGCAAGTCACTCTTTTTTGTAAGATCCTCTTCTATGTACTCATATTCGATGCCTTTTAGCTTCAGAGCCCATATAATTCTATAGGCATACGGACTAGGCCAAGCTCCCAGTAGCTTTACTTCTCCCATTTCTTGCGGAGTTTTGCTGTTTTGTGGACTTCTTGACCCCGCTCGAGTTTTGATTTCTGGCCCGGTGCTTAGAATCAGGCAGAATATGAATATGAAACTTACTAGGCTGAAGGCATATGATATATATAGAGGTGTTTGAACCTTCTTTTTGAATGTTTTGAAGTGGAATGCTTTTAGACTTTTCTCTGCTTTTTGTGGCTATATTTCATTTGTGGATTAGATAAGATGATTTTTGTCCTCGCCGGATGATATTTTTCTGGTTTGATTGGAAACTAGATTGAAAGTGGAGAAGCCGAATTTATGCCCTGCTCAACACGGTTAGGATCAAGAACTCGCATTTTGACGCACCTCAAAATAAACACCCGCAATTTACAGTTTAATAAATAATAGGATACTACCTTAGTTGCTATTTTAAACATAGGGGATATAGTTAGGATTATCGAGATCAGCTCATCGGGTAAAATTTGTGTAGAATGGACAATGAGGCCAGCTCTATTCGGTCTACACAACTCAATGAGATTATGTCAATGTAATGAGATGACATGAGACATGACATTTGGCTGCCACTTTCTAGCTAATTTCATGTACGATGGGATGCCCACTTTCTTTGTGTCTTACGCTGGTCCAAATTTCTCGCCATACTTCTATCGGGATTATTTCACTAAACACATATATGACAGGAGATTATTAGATAATTTATATATGGGCAATGTGGGACAACTCGCATATGGATTGCCCAATAATTTCATACTATGTTTGCATCTGGCAGGAGATTTTTTTTACACATTACTAATGTCAAGATCGGAAGACAATGCGATTATTGTCCTTCTCACAATTATAAATATCACATAAAAAAGAGAAGTATAAAGTATTGTGCTATTTGAATAAAAACATGTAAAAAATTGAATAAAATTGATACATAGTATGATCTTTTTTAAATATATCACATCACCTTTGTATCAATGGTAACAATATAATCTACGTGTTTTTTTTTGTCACACTTGTATATTTTTTTGTCCAATTAAATTTTTCAATATCTTTTGACAAAAGCCATACCATAGAGAATGTGTATTGTAATGTTTCAAGGTGAAGTTTAGTACTTTTTTTTTTTTAAGATAACCTAGTAAATCAATGAAAATTTTTAGTCGAGTACTGTGTTCAAGTGTTAAAATAATCAATTTCTATGAAGCCAATATGAGTTTTGTTTATAGAACCCGTGTACTTACAAAGCCAATTAGCTCTATAAAAAATAAACAATTGATTCGTGAGATTTTTTCTCATCCGAGCAACATGCTCAAGTGTTTAAATAAAAATCGCCTCACGTGGAAGTGACCCCACATTTAGAGGGACCCATCTCATTGTAAGGATTGGTTATTTTAGAGTTTGTTTGATTCTCATTATTTACTCAAGTTATAATTTTACCTAATACTGATTTGACAATTGATTTTACAACAGTTCAAATATAATCACATATTTTATACCTTTTTACATTTCTAATATACAATCTATCTCTCTCCTTATTATAATTTCTCTACATTTGGATAATTAATGAGAATCAAACAAGCTCTTAATCACTTTTTTCTAGAGAATTAGATCGGATTCCATGTATGAAGTTCGATTGTCAATTAAAACCAGTTAAGTGATGAAACTATATGTGATTTTATTATATGTAATTATTTTTTATTAATAGTTAAGCTCTCTCAGGGAGCCTTATATGATTTCATGAAAAAATAGGCGCAAAATTGGGAAAAAAGTAAAATGAGAAGCAAGCTAGCTAGTTCGGGCGGCTCATGATTCTTGGGTCTTGGCTTGAGCTAGACCCACCCGTGTGGTTTGAGGTTGCCAATATGGGCCGATCTCATATTACTGGCCAAAGAGCGCCGGTAAATAAGGCTGCCGTCGGGACTTAAAAATAAAATTAAAAGATGCATAAGCAGCCTCTCTTTGAAGGTTTTACTTTAAAAATGATGTAACACTAAGCACATTACAATACTAGATAGATGGCGTGACATTCTGCTATTTTTGTAAGCAATGGTTAAGACAATCTTTTATAAAATAGGGTAAATTTATCATCTTATTTTTAAATTATTTTTCCTAAATTACACAATGCTTATATGCAAAATTGTGAGTTTATCCTATTTTGTAAAAGATTATTTGAATAATTACCTATAAATAGTATTTTTAGACATAATATCTACTACTGATATGATGTGTGAGATTAATTATATGTTTATATGAGTGGGTTGAGTCTTAGGGAGGCCCTATGAGGCCCTTTTGTAAGCCCATTGTTCATGGGCTGGAGTTACCCTGTTCCTTTATGAGTAAAAGAAAATTCTATTCAGGAAAAAAAAATCACTATATAGAAAAAGGAAAATCTTGTATATATTAAATTAGGATAGTGGTTGTAAGTAAGTTTTCTCGCTAAAACTACTATTTTACTTTTATATGTTTTTTTTTATTTTTTATTTTTTATAATAATAATATTTATTCATTCTGTTTAAAAAAAATAATACTTATCCGTTTATTACATTTTGCTATTATTTTATTTTATAATAATATAAAAATTTATATATTTTTTATTCTACATATAATATGTTATTTGTTATCTATTAATATTTGTTATACATATTATATTAGGTTTTACGCTATCTTTAAAGATTTAATATTTCTTCAAAATTCTAATAGCTGATAGACAAATTTCAATTATTGGGTTATTGAGACCTCTTCTTATTATTTCAATTTAGTGCCTACTCGTAAGATTGCTGATATAATAATAAAGTAAAAGTAAATCTGTTTTCAAACTTTTACTTTAATTCAATGCGATAAACCACATGCCATAAAATCTAGGGTTATATATTTGTACGTTACTTAATTTATTATTTTTTCTCTTGAAAGCTATATATTAGTAAAAAAGTAAGTTGAGGAAATATGATAAAAATAATATTTTATGATAAAGATTTAGAGTAAAAAAATTCTTTTAATTCTTTTTAGAACGGAAATGGTTAAAAATCAATGTTACGGGTAAATGGTAAATCATATAGAATTTATCATTTGTTATAATATTACTTTCCTTGGGACTTTTGTAATAAGAGACTATGTACTTTAGATTTTTAAAAGTAGATTTAGTGAATAATTATGAGGAAATGCCAAAAATAATTTTTCGAAAAATGTATTGTGGAGAATATAGAAAATAATTCATTCTAATAATCCACACATTATTCACTAAGGATTGTGGGTGTAGGGTAATTCTAGAGTTGTATAAATTTCGTATCCTCTTTTTCTATGGTTTCTTGGTCTCCCTATTCAATATAAAATTAATTTTATAAAAATTCCTCATTCTCATTTTGTTACTTAAGAGTATTATTCTAAAAATAACAATTTAATTAGTTTTGTGTTAAGTGAAAATATTATTTATTTTAATTTTATTCTATTTATGTATATTATTAATATATGCATATAAGCGAATAGTACGCAATAAAATTATTATAGTTATTAATTTTTTAAATTACTAATTATTTTTTTGCTAATTATTCTATTATGTATAGCGCACATAGTAAACAAGTTAAGGAGAAAGAGAGAAGTGAAATTTAGGGGGAAAAAATACCGGGTGTGTGTGAGAGAGAGGGGGAGAGAGAGAGAGGTATGAGATCGATGTGCCTCTCCCCCATGCCCGTTGCATTGGAGATTTCTTGTATTCTTGTGATCCAAAACTTTCTGCGTGGATTTGTTCTTTCATCTCCAGTTTTACCTTACTATCGGATTTCACCGCGAGGAAGGCGTCTTGTATTCTTGTGATCCAAAACTTTCCGCGTGAATTTGTTCTTTCATCTCCAGTTTTACCTTACCATCGGATTTCACCGCGAGGAAGGCGTATACATGTTCAATTATTATCGACCTTTATAAGCACCCGGGGTCGTGGCTCTATACCCATCAATCAAAACGCGGCATATAGAGTGAAGCCAAATTGAAAGCCACGAAATTGCTGCCCGTTGGTGGTGCTGTGGTGGTGAAAAGCCATGGCCGCGGTCGCGCGGCTCTCTTCCATGACACTGGCGTGCCACAGTTGCCATGACCCTATGAAATCTCCGCGAATTTCCCTCTTAATCAATGGCCGCAAATCCAACTCCTTTTTCACAGATATTAGTGCGATACGACATCGGAGGAAGAACCGGGAATACTTCTCAGTTATTTGCTCTGCCTCTAATAGAACCTCGCCTGAAGTCAGGTAATGATTTATTACTCCGTGTGTCTTATTATTATTATTTTTTTTTTGTCATTAGTCGATAGTCAAGTCAGATATTCATTACCAGCAATACTTAGCTGAATTACTCTTACTGAAAATGAAATTCATACTTGGACCGAGGAAGGAAATTTATTGATCAAGTTCATAATCAGATGTAAATTTCTAGTTTCAATTTGTGGGTGTCAAGGGATATGCCGGAATTTTAAGCTATATATTTGGCTCTCACATAAGGGAAAGGCATACATTACTTATCTGCTTAAATGTAATAGCTTAAGTGTAGAGGATCACAATTCACAAAATCTTGTGTGGAAAATCTCACTATAAAGTGTTTAGAAGATGAATGTCATTAGTTCCTCGTCTTCTTTGTTATGAATAACTGGAATGTTGGATGTATTCAACTTCAATGATTCTTTGATGTGTAACTGGCGCCTTGTATATTCAGACTCATACAATCTAAATTGATAAGTGTGCAGTTTTTTTTACTCTTTCAATAGCTTCCGGACTCACCATTACCGTGTGTAAATTCTCTATTATGTTTCGATAAAAAGCACTTAAGCTTCAAAGTGTAAATTATGAATAGAATGGTATAAGTAGGTGCGTCGTACCTAGAACGATACAACTAAATATGCTGGCAATCAAAATTGTTCGACTATGCATCCTAATGTTTTATGAAGTCAGTTTACTTAGACATACTCAAACGCTGACAATCTGAGAACTAATGTCATATTCAGCTTATTGATGCTATGTTTCTTGATTCTTTTCTAGCTTCTTTTAAGCGTAGCTTACAAAAAAGTTCAATTACAATTTTGTCACGTCAATGTCCCATTATTGGGCATAAATTAGGAGAATTTAGGATCCTGCAGTTCATCTCCATGGAGGTTATTTCTGTTTCTGAGAGTGATTATATTTCAAAACTTTGACGTCATGCTCTTTAAAAAAAAAAAAAAAAAAAAAACCACTTTGACAGCATACAAATTTGTTTCATTAACAGCACCAAGATGCTTCACAAAAGAAAAAGGGCTCAAGATTTCAACTGGGATTATCTGATGATTTGTAAATGTAACTTGTCTTTGCCTGTGTTTAGCTCATTTTGAAAATTGCAAAAATTACTATTAGCATTTGTATGACTCTATAGTAAACACTCTACGGCTCTTATCTAACTCAAATTTCTTTCTTTCTTTTTTTTTTTTTTTAATCCAAATGCTTCTGCAATCAGGTTCTGTTTTACAAGTGAAGCAACCTTGTAATCATCGTTTTATTTGTTATTCAGTTCTACAGCCAAAATACGAAGTGAAGTTCTTTCTCCCTTTCGATCTGTCCGGATGTTCTTTTATCTTGCTTTCATTGCAAGTGCTTCTCTTGGAGGACTGATAGCCTTAACACAATTACTTGGGGCTCTGGCCAATTCAGCAAGAGCAGCTGAAGTTCCTGATATCATCAAGGGTCTTGGCATAGACATTGGAGCAATATCTATTTTTGCTTTCCTTTACTACAGAGAAAACAGTGCTAAGAATGCTCAGTTGGCTAGACTAACAAGAGAAGAAAGTCTCTCAAACCTTAAGCTTCGTATAGATGAGAAAAAAGTTCTTCCTGTCAGTGCTTTTAGAGGAATTGCTCGTCTCGTCATTCTTGCTGGTCCTGCATCTTTCATTACTGAGTCGTTCAAACGCAGTGAACCATTCATTGAGGGCCTTGTGGAAAGAGCGGTGCTTGTCGTCCCATTTGCTACAGATGGAAATTCACCTGTCTTTGAGTTTGAAGAGAGCGAGGAGACGAAAGAGCGGACTTCCAAAAAGAAAAGGCTATGGCAATTATCGCCTGTTTTTGCCACTGAGTGGTCCAAGTAAGGAACACGGAGATAGTTTCTCTGGCTCCTTCCTCTTACAACCCCTCCCCTCTCTGATGACATCAGTGGTCATATATTGTATTGATCTTGTCATTGATATCAGGTGGTTGGATGATCAAAAGAAACTGGCGAATGTCTCTCCTGAATCTCCAGTGTACGTATATTTGTAATCTTTGGCAGCTTTGTTCCCCAAACAACAGGAGCAAACGTTTGATTTATGCAGTGATGAAAATATCTGGATCTTGAAAAATCAGAAAATGACTTGAAATCTGTCTGTAATGCTTGTCTACTCGATGTTTGAGGAATTTCAAAGGATTCTTAACATAGTTTACAGTAACATGTTTGTTTGCTTGTGAAGGTATTTGTCACTCAGGATGGATGGTCGTGTTCGGGGCAGCGGTGTAGGCTACCCACCTTGGAATGCTTTTGTCGTGCAACTACCGCCCGTAAAGGGAATGTGGCAAGGTCTTCTTGATGGCATGGATGGAAGAGTTCTATGATGGGAAAGTTAACGTTTTTCCCCTACACAGCACTTGATTACTGAATCTCCCTCTTTTTTGTTTTATAGGATTTGTCGATTCCATTGTCATGTACTCAACGCCTTAGCCCCCAAACTGAAATACAACATAGTGTACAAATCAAAAACAGATCGGAAGAGCACTGATTGTATTGTATTCATTAATCAATTATGATATCTCCTTTTGAGGTTCTAGTCAACATTTTGTGCGAGTCGTTTCTGAATAATTGTATCGATTATGGTAAAGAGAAAGCCTGTATGTGTAGAGGGATAGCAACGGGGCAGGTCCGGATCGGGTTTAGCTTCCCCCGACCCCACCCCGATTATTTTTATCCCGCCACGATTCCAATTGAATCAGGGCAGGGCAGGATGGGTTCAGGGCAGGGAAGGGTTTAATTTTTTTGACAATCAAACTTCAAAAAATTCATTTTTGTTAATTAAATAATATTTTTAAATCTCTAAACTAAAGGAGAAGCTCAAGGACAAAGATAAAATTAGAAATTCAACTCAAAGCCCAAATCTTCTTTACACAATCACTTCCACTCAAGCCCACTATTTTTATAAGCCACATGAATGTTACCTTTTCACAAAACATTCAATGTGAAACAACAAAAAGATTAGAGAATATTTTTAAACTAAGGAAAGGAAAAGATGGCCATGACAAATCAATGATTCATCTCAAAGTCAAAGCCCAATAATTCCCCTTTTCACAATCACTTCTACTCAAACCCACCATATTTATAAGCCACATAAATATTACCTTTTTCACAAAAGATCCAATGTGAGACAATAAAAAAGACTAGAGAAAACTTTTAAAAAGAAAGGAGAAGATGACCAAGACAAATCAATGATTCATCTCAAAGTTGAAGCCCAACAATTCCCCTTTCCACAATCACTTCCACTCAAGCCCACCATATTTATAAGCCACATATATGTTACCTTTTCACAAACTATTCAATGTGGACAATAAAAGGGCTAAAGAATTCTTTTTCAAGTTGAAAAAGTTAGTAGCCACTAAACTTCTTAAAAACCATTATCATTATGTTGTTATTACTTTACATTAATTTTCTAATTTATGATACATATTTATGATATAATATTATAAAGTCAATATAATAGTTATGATTTTACACTTACTTTTTGATTTATGATACATATTTCAATTATTTCATAAGTTTAGATTGATTAAAAATTAAAAATAAAGGCAAATGGAATCCCACATCGAAAGTGAAGTTAAATGAAGCTAGGATATGGTGTGTATAAAAATGTGCCAATTGACTTTCAAAATAATAATATTTGAGACCTAATAAACAAATATTGATTAAGTAATTTTTATATAAATAATAATGTTTTGAGACATAATAATATTATACAAAGTAAATTATTTTTTAATAAATAAAAAATGAAAAAATCAGGCTCCGGGGTGGGGTAGGGGTGGGGGAACCAAAACGCGTCCCCCCCCATTAGTGATTCGGGGCACAAAGTTCCCGCCCCGTTTCCAATCCGGGAGGGACGGGTCCCTATCAGGTTTGAGTTTTTGAGTTAAATTTGACATCCCTATATATGTGTAGAAGAAATGGAAGCCAAGAAATTGCGGGTCCAAATGAGCAGCGTATTGTTAGTTGAGTACTCTTCAAATTTCAATGTATATCAAAATTTCATTGAAATGATAGATATTGGATGGGTTAAGACTTGAGAGGCTCTTAATCTTCTTATGCCGTCTGTGTTAAACGCTATTGATCTTCTAGTGTCAATGGAATCGACATTCAACAGAAGAGAGAAAAAAGGGAAAAAAAAAAATTGGTGAGAAAAGAGAATTGGGGCCATCTAATGCCTTAGAGAAACAGAAACATAGATGGATGTGTATAGAAATGAGCACCGCGAATACCACATCGGAATGAGTCAGTTTATTTGAGATGCAGTTTAATATAAATGGCAGTCCACCGTGTGTTTGGTCACTAGCAGCCATGCAGTGAACACAAAGGGAACTATTCTTTCGCCTTTTACTAAAGAATACCGTGTGTAATAAATGGGATACGCTAATTTTTTGAGAGGTTCAGTTCTTCTGAATTGGTCTCTACATTTCTGTTTTCAAAAATTACTGGTTTGGGTTGCGTAGGGATCTTCCTATACCCGTTCTGTTTGTATAAGCAACTCCGGCCCGTGGTGGGTATGGGCTGAGTGGTTTGGGTTGGCATAAAATCATATACAACAATCAAATATTTAATCATAAAATGTTTAAATATAATAATATTTTTAATTACAATCAAATGATCAAATATAAAGCTTAAATCATCAATAACATTCAATCACACACTAGGTATTAAAAATTCAAACATTACAAGTAAACTTTCATTTTAGATTTGGAAGCCAAACTCAATTGTTACATATTTGAATTCTCTGAGCTCCTCTACAAGATTTCTAATTAAAAAAAGTTTCAAGTCAACGTGGCGGGTGAAGGTGGGGTGGCCATACCCATCGCAGCCCGGTTAGGCCTTCAGGGTGCACACTTTCGCCCTACACCCGTCCCATTATTTAATAGGGTAGGTATTTTTGGGGTGGTGAGGGTTTCGGGTTTTGGGGCTAAAATTGCATTCCCTAACTACTGTCGTCTAAAAATGATGGTTCTATTTTTGGGGATGATCTTAGTGCTTTTTTACAGAGATTACGAAAAGTTCATTTAATAAATTTGGAAAAATAAATTTCAACATTATTTTCCTCTTATACCATTTCATTTATTAATTATTCTACTTTAATAATTCTATTTTTTTTAACAACTATGCACGGTATATAAGCGAACTAGTATTTCAACTACTTTTTAGAAAGGAAACTAGACTATATTTTGGAATGGATAAAAAGGAAAACTGAACCAGAGACGAAGGTAGTATTATTTTTCCTTGCAAGGAACTTAATTACAGTTATTAATGAATTTGATCATAAATTTTTTTAATTGCTCTATTTGAAAGATGGTGATGAAGGACGGCAACATATGGTGCTTTTTTTTTTTAATACAATTTGGAGAATTTTAAAGAGGAGTAAACTTGAACATAGGATCTTATCCTGATAAAGACGACTCTTTACTTGTGTTGTTTGTTATGAAAATGTAATTTCTTTTGCCAATTAATTTGACCCCACAAATTAAACAAAAGGGTGATTTTCAGAAAAGGTTGGGTAATTTCTTTTGCAAATTAATTTGACCCCACAAATTAAACAAAAAGTTAAATTTCAAAAAAGGCCCCCAAACTTTATAAAAAATAACAATTTCTTCCTTAATCTTTTGTCAAGACAATAGGTCTTCAACCTTTCAAAAACATGCATTCAATCCATTTTTCACATTTACATGCTTAGAAAATGACCATTTTACCCTCATTGCATGAAATAAAAGATAATTAATATAAAAACCTTTTAAAAAATCCACAAAATTTAAAATTAAAAAAAAAAGAAAGAATATGTTATTTTCTCTTATTAGTTACTCATAACTTCACTCGGTATTTTTTTTTTTCCTTTTGTGGAGAAGGAAGGGTAAGACATCCACTTAAGTTGCCTCTAATGACACCAATAATAGGATTTTTCTCCCCTTCTTAGATGTGTAAATGCAAAAATTTGGAATGAGGGAGGTTGTATTAGAAATAAAAAGACTAACACTTCGTTAATGTTTTCCACAAGAAAAATTCATACATTTCTAATCCTTACAATTTATATGATTTGGATATCAATCACATCTCAATTATAAATACTTATTTTGGTTTGAATTTCAGATAGTTCACTACCTAAAGTGATTATGATAGCAGAAGTGACAGTGGTATTAGGTAAGCGAACGCCTGAATGGAAAATATATAATTTCACAAAAAATCTCCAACCTTTGAGTTAAAAATAAGTTTCGTCCCCAATCTTTCATAAATACGCACGATACGTCCTTTTTGACACTATTCCCTCAACTTTTCATGGAAAATGACGGTTATACCCTTTTGACTTTTTAATTTTATAAACAAAATATTTAAAAATATTAAAAATAATAAAAAATTGACAAAAAAACACCCACTCGCTGTAACATGCTGCAAAATTTTACGAGCAAATTATGCAAAATAATTATCACTTTAATAAAGATGTACAAGTTACTTGAACTTTCGCCAATTGAAAAGTTATAAGATTATGACAAAGTGATCAAATTGAATTGTATAAATTGTAAAGTTACAATATTTATCACTTGAATGAATACCAAAAAATAGAATTGTATTGAACTTCAAAGTTGAGAGTTGCCACTCAAAGTGAATTGAAATATGACAATGTAATTGTATTTGAATTATTGCAAGATGGCTACGCAAATAAATGTCAAGAATTGTAAAATGATGATTATTGACAATATAATCGATATGTTAACAATGAATTGAAGTTAGAAGGTGGTTATTGGCACTGATTGAATAACTACTAGAGTTCGCTATTGACAAATGTAAATATTTTTGCAATAAACGAGTAACCACTTGAGATACCGCAAAATGTGAAGATTGTTACTCTAATAAAGTCTAGAGGTAAAGAATGTAGTTATTAGTTAACATTTTGGAAGTTGATAAGCTAATTGTAAAACCCTATTAAGTGGAAGAGCTCAAGTAACGAGAATGAAAATGTTATCACTTAATCATAAGATAACCCAAAGTATAAGGACTGCTTGGGCAATTTTTCAGCCAAGTGTACAGGACCACATCGCGCCACGTGTCACGTTCTGGTTGGAGAAACTCAAAGCTTTATTAAAAATGGCTAAATCCAGATATTTTTCACAACTATAAATATGGGGCGAAGGAGGTGGATTTCTCAAACTCCTAACCTCCCAACCGACTCTTCCCCTTCCTAACTCTCTCCACGTCCCTTCAATATTTTGACTAAATGTGCCATTTCTTGATAAGTTTTAAGCCTTTCACATACAAAGAAAGGAAAATTCGTCCAAAATTATTGAGGGTAGTGAAACAACCCTTAAAACTATCAAACCCTAAGTATTGCATTTGGAAATGACCCTTGATCATAAATATATAATGGAACCAACATGAAACACCACTTTGATTAAGGAAAATGAAGATTTTAAGGGCATTTGACAACAATTGAAAGAATCTTTGGGAAAATCGAGCTAAAGATATGAGTGACTAATGCTTTGATTTCCTTTTTGCATTTATAATATTTTGATACGATAAGTATGATTTTAATTGAAGTATTCCATTAAATGAATATGGATTTTGATGCATTGAAAAGAAGGATTGATTTATTACATTTGAATCAATAGTTGCTCTACATGTTTTGTATTGAATTGTTTTGAATTATTTCCTACACTATGACCTATTCAAAGATCTCGGGATAGAAAAGATTAGTATGATGTTTGCTTTGAATTGAAACTTTAGTAGGGATCAGCCGGGTTCATTGTGGATCTACTTAATTATACATGTCTATGATTGAATTGATGACTCTTGCGAGCACCACGGGTAGTAGTTTAACCAGTGATAGAGCCTATTTGTGTATTGAAAAGCTTTGTACATTAAATGATTTCCTTGGAAATAAATCTTTCAAATAAAAGGTGAATCAAAGGGTTTTGTTACTTATTAAGTGCTTCGTACTCACTCCTTCTTTCTATAATTTTGTAGATAGTTGAAGATATGACATTTGAAAAGCAAGACAAGTCAAGGGTTAGAGCATGCTCGCGAAAGGAGTAGAGTTTTACATGTAGTGACAATCTGTCTTTGAAAATATTATCAATTTAATACATAAATGTATTTATAATTTTATATAACATTAGCAACTTACCTTCTAGTATAATAGCTTTTCAATAATTTGTCTTGAAAAGATTAATTTTGCTCGTTTGACAATCAATGAAAAATACTTATTAACATAACTTGTTTAGTTCTTTGTATTTTATTGAGAAATCGAGTTGCAATGATTTTTTAAAAAATAACAACTTACTAACTTAAAAAATTAGCTTTATCAAGTCAAAAGTTATTTGTTAATTTTGTATATCTCGTCTCCACTACTTATATTGAAGCTTTCGCTATGAAATTTGTTAATCAATATAAGATATTCAAAAATATTGAAAAATTAGCGGGGGTGTGACACCCACACCCTACCCCCAACCCACCCGCCCTCCCTAACTTGTTGTCGGAAACGGTAGCAAAAAGGAGTGACTCACTCCCATTTCTTGCCGTTTTTGGCCGGCGAAAACACACCCCTTAAAAAACACTGCCAAAAATGGCAGCAGATTGCCGCCGTTTCTATTAGCAAAAATTGGGAGGAGGTGAATTCCGCCCACTTGCACTTGTCTCCGGTAGCAAATGGGGGGGGGGATATTCCCTAAAAAATACTGCCGGAAACGGCAACAACTTTGTTGTAGTTGCCGTTCGCCAAAATTGGAGGGACGGGAGAATCCCCCTCTCTCTTCCCATTTTGGCGGCCGACAAAGGTAGCAAAATTGCTACTATTTCCGACTGTAAGATGAGCGGGGTAGGGTGGGTGTGGGTGTGGGTGTGGGTGTGGGTGGGTGTTTTATTTTTTTTCCCCTAAATTTTTTTAATTATTTTCAATATTTTTAAATATTTTATTTATAAAATTAAAAAGTTAAAAGAGTATAACTGTCATTTTCTATGAAAATTTGAGGGAATAGTGTCAAAATAGACTTGTTATGCGTATTTATGAAAAGTTGGGGACCAAAAGAGTGAAAAAAATCAGGGACAAAATTGATTCTTAACTTAAAGGTTGGGGACTTTTTGTGAAATTAACTCAAAATATAATATATTGGTCAATATATATGTAAAGCCTGTGTTAAATAAGTAGATAGGAATGCGATACACAAATAAATATATATAAATTTTTGAAAGAGAAGGTGGGGAGATCAAAATAAATTTTTAAAAATTTTTATTTTCTTTTTGTAATTTAAATAAAAAGGTAAAATTGTCTTTTTTTAAAAAAAGAACAATGAAAATTGACTAAAATCATCTATAGGGACCTTTTGTGTATATTTTAAAAGGTTTGAGGACCTACCGTCTTGCAAAAAGATTAGATATGAAATTGTTAGTTTATATAAAAGTTGGGACCTTTTTTGAAACTTTCCCTATACAGCGTTACGGTACGTAACTATTTTAGGGTCTATTTTAACTATTTTGTCCTTGTTTTTCGACCTAAAGATAGTATGAGGGTGGGCGGGAAGCAAATAGAAGACAATAAAGAGGGCTAGAAAAGAGGAGCAAAGATTTATTATATCTTTAAATAAGTTAGTTATTATGCTTACCTATATAAGTGGTACTCATCTATACAAACACACACTCCCACCCCTACCATTAAAACTCCATTTGGACAGGTGTTACATATTAAAATAAGTATAAAAAATAGCTTACCTATAAGCATGGTAAAGTTTATCTACATTATAATCCAGTTTTTAAATTAAAACTGGTAAGACATTTAGGCAAACAAAAAAAAGTGTTAATGTTCATTAATTAATTAATTAATTGCCAACCGTAAATGAGGCTTTCTCCCCTGTTGTCTAAAATTGTTTATATGAATATTTGTCCTTGTTCACTATTTATTCTCTAATTCTCTTCCTCTGCTGATCTTCTTTTTCCTTTCTTTGTATTCTCTTGTAGTCGGAACTATCGCATAGTGGTATATTATTATTATATTATTATTACTAGTAGCAGCAACAGTAGTAGTAATAATAATAATTGTCGACTTTAAAGGAGACTTTTCTCCAATGCTCACTCAAAAATATGTTGAAAGATTATCTGTCTGTAATCATCCCTTCTTATTCATTCTCTTCTTTTTTCATTGCAATATTCCTTCGTCACTTCTAACATCACAATCTTATAGTCAGAAGAATCGCATAGTCGTATATTAATAAATAAATAAAATAAGCATGATTGCCAACTTTAAGGAGGCTTTTCTCTCCTCCCACGCTCACCACCAAAAAAATATAGTGAATAGTTGTCTATCTAAATTTTCTATAGAAACAGATTAAGTTTCGAGTTTCGAACTTGACTACGACGCTCTTCCGATCTGCTATATGTATTTTAAAATACACATAACCCCCTATAATTAATAATTGAGCTCTAAAATCAGAGTCCGACCTATTTTTATGGCCAGCCATGTTGTCCATCCCCCTTCCTCCCTTCTTCTTCATTCTATTTTTCTTCTATTGTGATATGTTCGTTCGCCTCTTCCAAATCACAATCTTACAGTCGGATGCACAGTATAACGGTACACTAGTAAATAATAAATAAAAAAATTAAAAGAAGCACGATGCGAGTTGGCGCCTTGAAAGTTTCCCTTCCATCTCCCAAGATCTTCTAGCCAAGAAAATCAGGGTTCTCTTCTCTATCATTTCAATTTGATTCGAATCAGAATGAGAAGAAGTTTCAAATTCAGCTCCGAAAATCCAATTAAGAAACGACCGGTTGGGACAAGTCTAAATCTGGGTTCCGACAACCTATTGGGTATTGCTTTCTACCTCCGTAGCATCTCTTTCTCCCTTGAAATTTTATCTCACTGCTGCTATCTGGTCTGTTTATAATCTTACTTTTTTTAAGTGCTTAGGGCTTGAATTTCTAATTATTTAACTTCTTTGTAATGAGATTGAAATGCATATACATAGAGACACCTAGGTACGGGTCGGAGTGTAAGAGAAAGATTGGGGAATGGCGATGGTGGGAGGTTGAGGTGGATATGCATATAATTAAAGTTTCTATAGTATAAGTTATGGCTACGTAATTGAAGGTTATATCAGTTGTTTATTAATAATTTTGCAGTAATTGAGGCTCCTTTTGGCTACGGATTATAATCAAGTCTTGTTCTTTTTTTTTTTTTTGAAAGAAATAATCAAGTCTTGTTGATAACTGGATTTAAAATTTAAATTTTGTGCACTGGTGACGTCTCATGAAGCCACAATTTATTGACGATGTAAGCATTCACATGGCTTATATATCATAGTTTCCATTTTGGCTTGATTTGGTGCATTTACATGTACGAGATTTGAATTTTAGATCTGATTATAACCAAAATTTGATTACAGTCTATTTGTTTGGTGCTTTACTTTTGTTTCCTGAAGTTCTGCTTTGAATATCCATTTATCTTTTGTTTTTAGATATGAAGAAGTACAAAAGAGTGAAATTTGCGGATCCTAAGATGGATAATCTTCCCAATGATAAACAGGATGTTTCTTCAAGAACATACAAGGCAACTCACTTGACAAAATGTTAGTACTTTCTGCTAGCCGCTATGAGTTTCTCTTAATATTCTTTCTTGGCAAAGTAACATCCTTTATGCTTTTCAAATACTAATATTTTATGCTTACAGAGTTTGATAGTTGAATTTGTTTTTCTTATTAAAAATTTTCATCTTGCAGCTGATGCCCCTAGAACTTCGGAGTATGCATACTTCAAGAAACTAAAGAACAGTGCTGGCTGTAGTCATTCACATGCACTGCATTGTGAGGATAGGTCAAGGGAAAGTTCCGAATTTAACGATCACAGTAGAGGTAGATCGTGTATAACTACAAACTAAGTCTTAAAATGTATCATAGCCTTATAGCTTGGTGGAAGAGATTATGATACGTACCATCTTGTTTGTCAATGAAATTTGTAGAGACAAAGAATGCCTTTGCAACTGTGAGCACCAGAACTAATGACTTCAGATTCACATTTCCTGGAGAAAAGTCAGGGCCCACAGACAATACCCTGTTCCTCTCCCCACGTGGCAGTAAATGTAATAATCTAAGCCAGCTGAGAAGCAAATGTCTCTTATAGTAATTTAGGCATCAAGACATTGCATTTTCTCCCATCCCATCTATTATTTCACGTCAAGTTAATGGTACGACATGGTGCAGACATAGGCAATGATGTTAAGCCAGTTGATCAAAATTTATTCATCTCTCCTTTTAAAGGAGTACGAGACAACGCAGGTTTGCGCTAAAAATTTGCTTCTATTATCTCATGCTGTGATCGTATAGATATTTTATCTTCTTTCTGTATGATTTCAGTTTACAAAAGTTTCATTAGCCATTCACCTTTTCACTTTACTTCACTGCTAATTTGCTTTTTATCTTAAAGTTACTTGAGAAATAGCTGGGTCGTGGATCGTGAATCATGTTATGACCGTAAAAATAAATCCTTAGTGATATCTCAATTTGCATGGTTCTAAAACTGGTCTTTCATCTCCCTTCTTATATATTTTCCCTTTATATTTAAACCAACTCTTCATTATCATATCAAATTCATTAGTGCTTGTGATCTTCAGATTGCTTTTCCATGACTGAACTGTTCTGTTCCATCAGTATCCTTGATGCAAACTGAAATGCATTTATCTGTTATGAATATGTGCCAAAAAAAAAGTTATGTGGCCTTATGAAAAAATTCTTTATCATTTATAAGCTCCTGTCCTCTGTTTGCAACTTACATATTAAAAGAAAAAAAAAATTCACCATGCCGTGCATGGTCTTGATATGCTTGAAAGTTACAATCTGTACAATCTTCTTTGATATGGTTCTTCAGGATATCAAGAGAGTCTTTTTATTGCTAGAGAAAAATTGGTAGACTGGCAAAATATGCTGGGGAATCCATATTTTTATGCATGTTTTTGTCTCATTTATTTATTTATTTTTTGCTACCCAGTGTCCTATAAGACAATGGAAACTGCATAATTACATTAATGCAATGCGTTGAACATTAAGGCTAACAGTTCAATTCTGCATACTCATTGTCAAATTATTATTATTATTATTTTAATCATATTCAGAGAGCCAATGCACTGAGAAAGGAGTATTTTCTGCTAAGAGACAGAAGTTACTTCAGTGTGTTGCTGATGCTTCTTTCTGCGAAATTGAAGAACTCCATTCTAAGGGGTCCGAAACACCTACTTTGAGTATTTTATCATTTCAAATACTATTTCTTCTACTGATGTTGGTTTTTCTCCAGGTTCGATTTAGTTTCCTTACTCTTAAGTCGCCTGTTTCCTAAGGGCAGCGAGAATGATGTATGATGCTTCAACTTCTCAGCAATGAATTTATTGTATCGTATAATCTGGTCTGAAATTTTGCATTTGGTACTATTTCAGGGCTCAATTCCGTCAAAATGTGGTAGAGATAACAATTCTAAGCCCCCTACCTTCTGGGAGTTAGATGATGTGGAGAATGGAATCCGTTTGGCACATAAGAGGAAGTGGGATAAGCTCCCCCCTGAAAATTATTCTGGCAGATCAAGAGAGATTTTCCTCTCAGAATGGAATCCTCCTGTCCCTTTATTCCTTCCATCCAAGTACGAAAGAGAAATTCAGTTTGGTGATGAAT
>CAVNYN010203075.1:0-19163 GCA_963692815.1 Nyctanthes arbor-tristis | reverse complement strand
ACAGCTGAAGAATAGGGAATAGCCTCCATTTTCTTCTTCTCCTCATCAGTCGAAGGACTGGATTTCTTGGTTAGTTTGAAATGAGCTCCAAAGGGTGAACTAATTGGCTTAGCCCATTTCATGCCGAACCTTTCAAGTACTCGCTCAATATAATGTCTCTGTGATAACCGTAACTTCTTAGATTTTCTGTTTCGAACAATCTCTATGGCCAAAATCTGTTTAGCTGACCTCAAATCTTTCATATCAAATGACTTATGCAAAGAATCCTTTAATTTCTGTATCAATCTTGCATCGTGACCAACTATAAGTATGTCATCAATATAAAGCAGTAAAATAATGAATTTATCACCTAGAAAAGATTTGAAGTAAACACAAGAATCTGCAGTAATTCTTGTGTATCTCTGACTCATTATAAAAGTATCAAACTTTTTATACCACTGTCTTAGTGCTTGCTTTAAGCCATACAAACTCTTCTTTAATTTGCATACAAGATGTTCTTTCCCCTTCTACTCAAACCCTTCTGGTTGTACCATATAAATCTCTTCCTCCAAATCACCATGAAGAAAGGCAGTCTTCACATCAAGCTATTCAATTTTCAAGTATAAACTGGCTATTAAACCCAAAACAGCTCTGATGGATGTCATCTTCACTATAGGAGAGAAAATCTCATCAAAATCGACACTGTGTTTCTGCCCAAAACCTTTCACGACCAAACGAGTCTTATACTTCAATAAGTCACCATTGTTATTCCTTTTGATTTTGTACACCCATTTATTCCTCAAAACCTTCCTACTCTTAGGAAGATTTACCAGCTCATAGGTGAGATCGGAAGCTTCTTTAAAGAAGTCATCTCATCTACCATGGTTTTTATCCAGTGAGATTTGTCTTTATGACCCTGAGCCTCTGAAAAACTTTCTGATTCTCCATCTTCAGCGAACAAAATATAATCAGACTCAGGATACCTTGTAGATGGTATACGCCCTCTTGCAGATCTTCTTGATTCTCCAATTTCTTCTTCAACAGGAGTCTGCTTCCCCTGATCAGTAATCTGCTCCTCCGATTACTAGTCTGATCAACTAGACTCTCATCGATTGTTTCATCATCAATAGGAGCTATCTGGCTACTAGTGCTAGGCTGAGATACTGAAGAATTATAGGTATGACACCAGGAACAACTGAATTCATCTCCTTAGGCTGCTCGACTTTATCAAAGTCCTCAATCGTCTGATCTTCATAAAACACTGCATTTCTACTTTTCACAAGCTGTCTTTTCTTTGGATCCCAAAATTTGTATCCAAACTGTTCATTACCATAGTCAAGAAACACACCCGGAGTAGCTCTATCATCAAGCTTCGATCTCTGTTCCTTTGGTACATGTACAAAGGCTTTACACCCAAACACCTTCAGATGAGAGTAACTACTTCACCCCAAAAAGCCTTAGGAAGTTTGGCTGTCTTCAACATGCATCTGACTCTGTCAAGAATAATACGGTTCATTCTTTCTGCCACACCATTATGCTGAGGAGTCCCTACTTCTGTAAACTCATGTCAAATCCCAAAATCTGAGCAATACTCTCTGAACGCATGTGAAGTGTATTCCCCACCATTATCTGTTCTGAGACTTTTCAAACACTTTCCTGTTTCTCGTTCTACTATGGCATGAACCTACTTAAAGTACTGGAGTACCTGATCTTTAGATTTCAGAAGATAGATCTATAATTTCCTAAAAGTATCATCAACAAATGTAACAAAATATTTGTTTCCACCTAATGATGCTACATCACTAGGAGAACACAAATCAGAATGTACAAGATCTAAAATATTCTATTTTCTTTTCAACGTGCCAGAAAAAGAAATTAAGAGTTTGCTTACTGAATAAACAATGTTCACATCGGTCTAGGGACGTACCATTGGCTAAAGAGATAACTGCCTTCTTAGCCAGAACCTGCAAACCTTTTTCACTAATGTGCACAAACCTCTTATGCCACAAATCAGGAGAAGAATGTTCAACTGCATTTACCTCAATCTTACAAGACTTTGTATAAGTCTTGTATTGCGTGCAATAAAGCTTTCCACTGGCAACAACTATTGATCTCTTTGATAACCTCTACTTCTGATCACTAAAAGTACTGAAATACCTGATTCGGTCGAGAGTATTTATTGCAAGCAGATTAAACCGCATGTCAGGAATATACCTCACATCTTTCAGAATTAGGATGTACCCCATATTTGTCTCCAGGTGAATGTCACCGATCCCCATGATTCTGGAATGTGAAGAGTTAGCTATATTTGAATGGCCATAATCACCTGATCTGTATGTAGTAAACAACTCAATATTTCTGCAAACATGGTATGAGGCACCACTGTCAACATGCCACTCAGTAAGAGGGTCTCCAACATGCAGGCATTGACCCACTCCACAAGAGAGTACATCACTAGTCACCACACCTATAGTATTTTCATTCTATTTCTTTTGATTATTACCATCCTTCTGTTCTCTCAACCAAATTCTACAATTTCTTTTGTAATAACCCTCTTTGCCACAATGATAACAAGTCTTCTTATCTTTTGGCTTTGACTTACCTCTAGACTTGCTGTGACGCCTTTGCCCTTTATTCTTGCTTCTTCCTCTATGATTATCTGAAACAAGAGCCAATGTATTATCTGAACCCACATGCAAACCTGAAGATTTCCTCTTGATTTTCTCATTCTGCATACTGTTCTTCACATAATCTATAGACAACACACCATCTGAAGTAGAGTTACTTATTGTCACAACAAAAGTTTCCCAACAGTCTGGCAAAGAACTCAAAAGCAGTAATGCTTTCAATTCATCCTCACGAGTCATTTCCATTGTCACCAGCTGATTCACAACATTATGAAAATTATTCAAGTGCTCTGTCACGCACGTACCGTCCTTATATTTCATATTGACCAAGTCTCTGATCAGAAAGGACTTTCTGGCTGCAGTTTTCTTCTCAAATATGGACTCCAATTTAGTCCACAATTTATTTGCATCTGTCTCCTGTGCCACATGATGAAAAACACTATTATCCACCTACTGCCTTATCGTCCCAATAGTTTTCCTGTGTAATTTCTACCAATCCTTATCTTCCATATCTTTCGGTTTAGAATCATCACCATCAATAGGATCATGCAAATCCTTACAGTAAAGGATATCATCCATCCTAGGTTTCCATGTCACCCAATTGTGATTGGTAAGCCTGATCATAGCACTACCAACTGGGTCATCCATTTTTATCCACAAAATTCAACCTGGCTCTGATATCACTGTTAGGAATTTAACCAATTTCTCTAAACCCGTGTGATTAAAATAGGCAATCAATATATCAAATAACAATATACGTGCGGAAATTTAAATGACACCAGGAATTATTTAACGTCGTAAAACCTCCAATGAGAAGGGAAAATCGACGGGGCAAACCGACAACTCTACTATCACCAAATAATAATAGGAATACAATGTTTATCCTCTCAAGATTATTACCTTAAATCAAGAGGTCATTACACACTACTACAATCACGCAACACCGTCAAGAACAATATTCTTAGCACCACAAATAACTCATCTAACAATAGATAGAACCCAATAATCAACAACAATAAGAGATGAAGAAAAATATCACCTAACTCCATTCTAAAAATTAACTTAAAGAAACCACCACTTGAAGAAGATAAACACCGAATAAAAGTTGAAATTCCTCTCCATAAAGTTGACGTCAAAAAATGTTGAATTATTCTTCCAACTTTCTTCTTCGATTTCCGTGCGTTTTTGTGATAATTTGCCTATGCTTTTCTGTGAATTTTTCTCTGGTTTCGTCTGCCTTTTTTGCCCTTTTTCCGTGGCTTTCTCCTGACGCTTTTTCCTTTTTTTTTTTTTTTTGCCGCCTACCTTTTTACTTTGTTTCAACATATATATATATATATTTTTTTTTTTTTTTTGAACAAAACTAAATCCTAGTAGGTTTAAGATTTCGTATCCTTAAAGGCTTCCAATTTTTATGCAGCTAAATTACTTAATTTATCCTTTAACTTTTATCTTGTATTTAAGTTAGGTATCATCATAGGCTAGACCCGCCCAACAATTATTTGGTCAAGTCGTGGTATCGGGTTGCAATGGAGGCTTGGAACGAAGTTGAGTCTTTGCGGATTCTTGGACTATGGGATAAATTGTGGAAACTTGCCATTCCTCCTAAGATTAAATTATTTCTTTGGCAAGCTTGTCGGGAATATCTGCCAAACCGACAGTCTTATTGTTAAAGGTGTGGATATATTGGAAGAATGTGTGCTTTGTGGGGCTGAGACGGAGACTACCATTCACTGCTTAGTGGAATGCCCTTTTGTTAGAAGATGTTGGGAACGAATAGAGCTGCAGTGGCATGGGAACCAGGTTAATATATTTAAGGAATGGTTCTTTAATCTCCTCAAAGGCAGTAACTTGGAAAACATTGGGGTGATTAGTTCCATAACTTGGTCAATATGGAAGCATAGAAACAAGAAGTTGTGGCTGGGACAAAATGTGACGTCTAATATGGTTGTGAATCATGGTGTTCAATACCTACATAAATGGAAGGAGGTGCAAAGGAAAGGCGTGGGGATTAGGAATACTAGGCTGATTCCTCAAAGATAGACTCTACCTCAGGCGGGTTGGATGAAATGCAACATTGACGCGGCTATATTTTCAGTAGATGATAGAGTAGGGTTTGGGTCGGTTTTGCGGGGTGATGATGGTGCACTCCATTGGTGTAGGACGTATCATATGGAAGCAAGATTTCAAGCTAATGTGGCTGAAGGAATGGGGCTCCGCGACACTGTGAAATGGTTGCTAATAATGGGTATCACAAATGTCATAATTGAAATGGATTCAAAGGAGGTTGTTGATGCATTACATAGAGATGAGGACAACAAAGAATTTGGATCCATAATCCATGATTGCACAGAGTTACTGAAACAAGGCCCTAACCTTAGGGTGATGCATATTAGAAGGAACACTAATAAGGTTACGCATACTTTAACCCGTAGAGCGAAAGAGTTTACTAGTCCTTGTTTTTTTTTTTTTTTTTTTTTTGCCCAAGCACCTACATTGCTTAATCGGCATCTCATTACTGATGTAACTGATGATGATTATTCAAATGATAATTAATCTTTTTCCCTCAAAAAAAAATAATAATTTCATGAACAAGTATGAAATTTCAAGTTGAAGTTCTTAACATCTCATCTCATGCATTATATGCTCGCGATTAGGAGTAATACACTCTTATGAATATAATGCTCACGATTAATCTATGAATGTAATACACTCTTATTTTCTGAAATATGCTCATGATTAGGAGTACACACTGTGAAAATGGGTTTGCTGTAATAATCCCAAAAGAAATTCTCGCATGGCCGTATCCAATAAGGAGGCTCATGCAATGATATATACCCTTAATAATTTATTGGAATAATGCTTCCCCGTGAATTAGTTCCAATCTTATATAGTGCAAGATGTATGACACTAGAATATGTCTATATTATTATTAATAATAACTTAAACTCTTATCTTTTTCTTAAAAAAAAAAAAAACGAAAACAAAAACAAAAGTAAAACTTAAATTCTTATTTTTGGTACTCATAATTAACTTGAATATCATATGTAAGCCCAACTCAACTTGTTCTACCTAAGTCAGTACTCATCATTACTTATTATGATCTCTCAATCAAGACCAAATTTGGGCATAGAATTTCTAATCTAATCAAAACTTGAAAATATAAACGATATAAATAGACATCATATTTTATGGCTTTAATAATTAGATAAAATAAGTTGGTCAAAGAGATAAATAATTTGGACAAATATGATATAATAATTGAATTTCTTGCACTCCGACTAAATGAGTACAAAACAAATTCATCGTTAATTTAGGCAAGGTCAGAGTGATATGTAATACTTAATTAATAAATTGAAATTTCAAATCGTTACATGGAATTAACGCTCATACTCATCCTCGCTGCCCCTTTCTACTTTATAATGTGACACTGTAGTTTCAAGATATGATCAAGAGAACGGTGCCTTTTAATTTGTTAATTAAAAAAGGGTAAATTTCACATATATAATGTCAGGAACGGAATTTCTTACAGTAGCGGAAGCCTTTGACACTTAAAAATCGATACAAGTACAGTTTAAAATATCGAAGCGCTTTCACTGCGCACTCTGATGATTAAATATTCTATGGACTATCCACAATCTCAAAACCTCGGCCGCACACACCGAAGACTCGATCACATACATATATCCTCTCCATCTTGGGACGATCCAGCCGCATAGCTTCTGAATTTAATACCTACAGGATTGTAGAAGATAGGGAGTGAGTACAAAAGTACCTAGTGAATAACCAAATATCTTGAGATCACTTTCGCATTTTCAGGAAAACCTTGTATTTCACAAAGCCTTTCGATTCACAAAGTCATTAAATGCACAAAGGGCCCTATCACTAGTTAGACTACTACCCGTGGTGCGCACATGATTGGCCAAGACCACATAGCAAGGCCACAGAGATTCAGATTGGCCAATACCACACAGCAAGGCCACAAAGATTCAGATTGGCCAAGACTAAACAGCAAGGCCACAGATTATCACATAGTCAGAATGATCAAGATCACATAGCAAGGTCATGTTTCACAGAGTAATTAGAACAGGCAGAGCATTAACTGCTCTTCCGATCTGCGATACAAATGCAATAAACCAATCTTTCTTTCAATAATAATGCATCAAAATCCATGTTTGTCTCATCAAAATCATTAATCAAATACACACTTATTTTATCAAAACTGTATGCATGTAGAAAATGAATCAAAGTATTAAGTTACTCACATCAAATATCAGCCAAACATTCCTTCAATAATTCTCACGTAGAAAAGTGTTATTAAAGCTTAAAATTCCTTTATCAAAGATATTTTTTAGGTTACAATCTTTCTATACATGGTAAGAACCCTTTTTCAAATACAAGGGTGATGTTTTAGAGGGTTTGAAGGGTCATTCTTTCTCATTTCTTGGCCTTGGAGGAATTTGGATGAACGATGCGAAAGATGGAGTGTTGGAAGGGTTTGGAAGAATTGAAGGACCTTTTAGCCCTATATATAATAATTAGATTTAGTTGTTTTTAATTGAAATTTAAGTTCCGCCAATCACATCTCGACACGTGGCGCAACATATACCACACACTTGGCGGAAATTGTCTAGGAAATCCTTGTACTTTGTCTCATCCTTCAATTAAGCCACCGAACTTCGATTTATGTCAATTAAGTCACTACACTTTATTTTATGTCAATTAGGAACTAAATTCTTTCTTTAACGTCAATTGAATACCAATCTCTTAATTTTCAAGGAATTCTTTCAAAATAACAATTTTATTACCTATCTTAATTTGTAGAAATTTTCAGGATGTTACATATAAGGTTCCTAACTTTTTCAAAAAGTAACAATTTCATCACCAACAATCTTTTTTTCAAGCACGTAGGTCCCTAACCTTTTAAAAATAAGCACAAAAGGTCCTTACATACTATTTTTGTCAATTTTCATTGTTCATTTTTTTTATAAAGACAATTTTACTCTTTATTTAAATTTAACAAATAAGAACACAAATTTTAATTATTTATTTTGATCTCTCTGCCGCTTTCTCTTTCACATACTTATACATATTTATCTGTATATCGTTTTTCTATCCACCCATTTAACACAAGTCATACATTTACTTACCTAAAATGCGCAGCACCACCAAAACTAGTGTTATAGTCACTTTAGGCAATAAATTTTTTGAAATTTAAACCAAAATAAACAATAATAATTGAGATGTCATGGATAATCAAGTCATAAAAACTAGAAAGATTAAAAATATATAAATTTTCTTGTGAAAAATTTAAAGGTTTAAATTATTTGTAAATTTAAAAATGGAGGACCACTTTTGTTTCAGCTACAACCCATCTCATTCCAAATTTTTGCGTCTAATATAGCTAAAAATGAGAGGCCTTATCCTTCCACACTCTTTAAAAAAACATTGTGAAGGGAATAATGGCGGTACTTGGTAGAAGTTAGAAGTAACAAATCAGAGAGAACAACATATTTTCTCATTCTTTTATTTAAAGTTTTTAGATTTTTTAAAATGTTTTTGCACTAATTTCATTTCATTTCATACAACGAGGGTAAAATAGTCATTTTGTAAGCATTTAAATATGAAAATGGATAGAAATTGCCAATAGGGACCTTTTGTGCTTATTGTTTAAAGGTTGGGGACCTATATGCTTGAAAAAAGAGTTGAGGATGAAATTGCTACTTTTTGCAAAAGTTGGGGGACCTTCTGTGAAGTTTACCCTTAAAAAAATGATAATATACGGTTAGAAATTTGGAATTAATATGAAGTCTATGAAATCTTGTTCTGTATGCAACCGTGAACCGTATGTCTGAATTTATTTGCCTGCTTTTCCACCGTTTGGAAAAAGTAATTTTTTCTTCATTTCGATGCAACCACATGATTGATAATTGGCACATACAATTGAACTCGTGAATCCTTTGAGAAGTCATGACATATGGAAGGTGCCAGAATTTTTTGGAACACTGCTGACTGATTGGAATATTCTTGAGAAATTCACCTGGCGAACTTCCGACAGACGCAACTAGAACATTCATATAATAAATCATTCTCACCGCCAACTTGAGGAGAAATCTAGAGATTTGGAGATAAAAGTATGTTGCCATTTTTGGACAATTTTAGAAACAAATTGGATGCGATACCACCGGCATTGTGCCCTATAAATACCCCAAGCCATTCATTTGTAGTGGTGTGTGTGAGCGGCAAAGTGAGAATAATTAAGTGGGGTAGAGGGGTTGAATATGTAAATATAATTAGTGTGTGTGCGCGTTCAAGTGAGTGAGAGTTGAAGCATCCAATTGTGAAATATATTATGTGAGTACATAATAAAAATAAGTTTTTTTTTTTTTTTTACTTTGGTGTGTCATAAAATCTATAAAAGTGATAAAGCTTCGATAATCCACAAGTAATATCAAAGCTAGGAGATTCAACCACCCAACCAGCGCCTCACCAGGCGAGCTGATTCCAGATGACTCTGATTACCATGTAATTATTATTTATAATACAAATTACCACTACTTGTCCGGCAGCAAAACAACACTGGAAACTCGAATCAGGCATGCATGTCTCCTAATTAATTGTTGGGTATCCACCTACATATGTGCTGGATTGCTACCCAAATACAACACGATAATTTAATACAGGTCAAAATAAATAACTTGGTTGATTGGAGATAACATTGCAAGTATTAACTAAATAGAAAGAGTTTACTTACAATTATTAGAATTCGACTTGAGGCTCAAGGCAAGGCCCGTTAGGGTTTGGATGACAAATCTCTATATATAGGGCATCAAAGACACAATGCCGGCGTGCTTGAAAAAAAGATGAGAGACGTCTTGCGAACAAGAAGCCGTGCACAAGAGAAGCCATAGGCTTGGAGAAAAAGGCCAAGAAGAAGCAACATAAATGAGTTGAAGATTTCAGCCAGTTGCGTGATCAACTTCGAACGTGAGAAGAAATCAAGAGCAAGTTTATGCCCCATTTGTACAAGCAAGCAGCTTGGGTAGTAGTTGATCAAACCGTGATATCTTATCACTCCTTGGTCTGACTGACGTCAAATTTGGACAGCATCTTCCCAACGTATTATTACTCAAATCCAACGGTCAAGATCAAGATCAAGATCCAATAGTCCGTTGTGGAGAAATTGTTATCAGAATAGAGGCGATTTTTGTTGTGAGACTTCTCATTGATTTTGAAGTGGTATTCCAAAAATCTCTATTCTTGACAAGAGTTGTAACTTGTATTGTTGCTCTTGAAGTTTTGGTGTGTCTCCAATGCTGATCAAGCAGCTACTCTTATTAGTGAATTCTACCTCACCTATAATTTTGATGATATGAATTTAGCTAGTCATGACCATATCATCTGGATAGTGATAGTGGCGCTACCATTCATGTCGCATCTCACAGAAAGCATTTCATATCTTTTATTGCGGGCAACTATGGAGTTGTAAAAATGGGAAATGATGTCCTATCAAAAGTTGAAGGTATTGGAGATGTGTGCTTAGAGACTGAAAATGGCATGAAATTGCATCTAAAATATGTAAAGCATGTCCTCGACATGCGAATGAATCTAGTTTCTACTGTTAGACTGGATAATAATGGATACTACAATACCTTTGGCGACAGAAAATGGAAACTCACCAAAGATTTGATAGTAGTAGCAAATGGCGAAAAACAGCCACCATCACTATACCTGTTCCACGCTAAACTCTCTAGAGACCAAATTAATGTGGTGGAGAATGATGGTACTATTGAGTTGTGTATAAGAGGCTCCATTATATTAGTGAAATGGGGATGAGATTTCTAGCCAAAAAGAATGTCTTATCAGGGATAAAGTATACATAGTTGAAAAAGTGTGATCATTGTATGGCAGGGAAGCAGACTAGCGTTAGCTTCAAATATCTCTCTTCTTCACGGGCAATAGATATACTTGACTTAGTTCATTCTGACTTGTGTGGTCCTATGAAAACAAGGACACTTTGAGATGTCCTCTATTTCATGACTTTCATTGACAATCATTTAAGGAAGACGTGGTTCTATACCTTGAAATCAAAGAATCATGTTGTGGATGTATTCGAACATTTTCAAGCTTCTATTGAAAGAGAAACTAGAAAGAAATTAAAGTGCATCCGAAGTTACAATGGAGGCGAATATGTAGGACTGTTTGATGAATACTATAGAAAACAGGGCATTCGACATCAGAAAATACCTCCTAAGACTTCTCAGTTGAACGGTATTGCTGAAAGAATGAACATAACTCGTATTGAAAGAGTTATATGCTTGCTTTCATGTACAAGCGTATTGAATTACTGAATATAGAGGTGTATTTACTGAATATTTCACCGTGTTTTACATTGGACTCAAAGGTTCCAAATAAAGTTTGATCAGAAAAAGACGTCTTTTATGATCATTTTTGCGTTTTTGGATGTAAAACATTTATGTATATTCTCAAAGACGAAAGAACTAAACTTGATGTCAAGACATGTCAGTGCATATTCGTGGGCGATGGTCATCATGATTTAGGCTCTTGCATGTATGATCCAGTTGAAAGAAATTATTTAGAAGCCGAGATGTTGTGTTTGCTGAAGGTCAGACCATAGAGGATATTGACAGGACTGAGAAGCCATTGCTAGACTCTTCTGATGATCTAGTTGATATAGATCCAGTTTCTTTGATACCAGTACCCACACAGCCAGAAAACCCACAGGGTACTGATGATGATACTCATGAACAGTCACTTATACCAGAAGCTCCACCAGTAGTTCATCAAAGAAAGTCTACTAGAAGTAGACAACCTTCCACTTGATATTCTCCTAATGAGTACTAGTTACTAACTGATGGGGGAGAGCTGCAGAGCTTTGAAGAAGCTATAGAAGATGAAAATAAAAAGGAATGGCTTAGTACAATGAAAGACGAGATGCAGTCATTTTATGAAAATCATACTTTTGAGCTAGTAAAATTACCTAAAGAAAATAAAGCCTTGAAGAACATATGGGTATACAGAGTGAAAGAAGATGAATATAGTTCACGTCCGAGGTATAAGTCAAGATTGGTCGTTAAGGGATTAACTCAGAAAAAGGGTGTTGATTTTGATGAGATATTTTTTCCAGTTGTGAAAATGTCTTCTATCCGTGTGGTTCTTAGAGTGGCAGCTAGTCTTGACTTAGAAGTTAAATAGATGGATGTGAAAACAGCCTTCCTTCACAATGACTTGGAAGAAGAAATCTATAGGAGCAGCCAGAGGGATTCGAAGTAAAAGGAAAGGAGAACTATGTTTGTAAGTTAAAGAAAAGTCTGTACAGTCTTAAGAAAGCGCCAAAACAATGGTACAGAAAGTTTGAATAAGTTATAGGGAAGCAAGGGTTCAAGAAAACTACTTTTGATCATTGTGTGTTTGTGCAAAGATTCTCCAATAATGACTTTGTCATTTTCCTACTCTATGTTGATGACATGCTAATTGTTGGTAAAAATACTTCGAGGATCGACAAGTTGAAACAGCAATTGAGTAAGTCTTTTCCCATGAAAGACTTGGGGCCAGCAAAGCAAATCCTTGGCATCCGTATCATTAGAGATAGAAATGCCAAGAAGTTTTATTTATCTCAACAGAAGTATATTGAGAAGATACTTCAAAAGTTCAACATGAATAAGAGTAAAACTGTTAGCTCTCCTGTTCCTGCTCACATTAAATTGAGTATCAAACAAAGTCCTTCAATGGATGAAAAGAAGAAAGATATGGAAAAAGCTCTATATACCTCTGTAGTTGGAAGCTTGATGAAGACCATGTATAGCATATGCAGTGTCAGTCGATTTTTTGCTAATCGGGGAAAGGAGCATTGGAATGCAGTTAAATGGATCATGAGATACCTTTGCGGCACTTCAAACTTGATAGCTGGTTTTGGGAGTGGAAAACTGATGTTACTCAGCTACACTGGTTATTTGGTTACTTTCTCAAGTGGAGCAGTATCATGATAGTCAAGGTTGCAGAAATGTGTCGTACTTTCTACTACAAAAATAGAATTCATTACAGTAACCGAAGCTAGTAAAGAGTTACTGTGGATGAAAGACTTTGTCAAAGAACTTGGGTTCAAGCAGGATAAATATGTCTTGTTTTGCAACAGTCAAAGTGCAATTCACCTTAGCAAGAATGCTGCATTTCATGCAAGATTGAAGCATATTGATTTACGATATCATTAGATTAGAGATGCATTAAATTCCAAGTCTTTAGAACTTGCGAAAATTCACACAGATGATAATGGTGTAGACATGATGACAAAATCTTTGCCAACAGAAAAACTTGAAGTTTGTCGTTCCAGTGTTGGGATGACAAGGCCTTTCCCTACATGAGGCGGAGGGGGAGATTTGTTGGGTATCCGCCTACATGGGTGCTGGATTGTGACCCAAAACCAACAAGATAATTTAATAGGGGGAAATAAATAACTTAGTTTATTGAGGATAACATTGCAAATATTAAATAAATAGAAAGAGTTTACTTGCAATTATTAGAATTTGACTTGAGGCTCAAGTCAAGGCCCTTAAGGATTGGATCTCCGAATCTTTATATATAAGGCACCAAAGGCACAATGCCTGTGTGCCTGAAAAAAGATGAGAGATGTCCTGTGAACAAGAAGCCGTGAACAAGAGAAGCTGAAGGCTTCGAGAAAAAGACCAAGAAGAGGCAACCTAAATGAGCTGACATTTTTAGCTGGTTGCGTGATCAACTCTGAACGTGAGAAGAAATCAAGAGTGAGTTTATGCCCAATTTGTGCAAGCAGGCAGCTTGGGCAGTAGTCGATCAAACCGTGATATCTTATCACTTCGTGGTCCGATCGATGTGAAATTTGGACGGCAACATCCAAACTTATTATTCTTCAAATCATGGTGAAGATCAAGAGGAGAAATCATTATCAGAACATAGGGGATTTTTGTTGTGAGACTTTTCATTGATTTTGAAGTGGTATTCTAAGAATGTATATTCTTGAGAAGAGTTGTGACTTCTATTGTTGCTCTTGAAGTTTTGGTATGTCTCTAGTGTTATCTATAGATTACTTGTGCCCATTATATTGTTATAGTGGAAGATTGATTGGAGTTGGGGTTGTGGACGTAGACAAATTGCGAACCACGTTAAATCTTGTGTTCATTTATTTTTTTCATTATTGTTTGGTTTTTTGCCCTATTTGTTTATCTCTTATTAGGTTTTTCACAGGAGGGAGAATTAATATTCCGCTGCGATCATTATATTGACGAATTTTCTCTCAACATTAATGTCTAGTTAATTAATAGGAGACAAATCTTTTTAATTAATTATAATAACATTTGTTATTTAAGCAGAAACGGGTTGATTAGATGCTAAATATTAATGCTTAATTTTATTTTGAAATTTGGATTGCCGGTTGACCTCGTGGGAGGATACTATGGTGCAAGAGATAACATCAAGTTCGGCCGCCAATGGCTTTCACTACGACACTAGTTTTTTGGAGTGTCAACGAGTTTGATAACTCGATGGCAATGTTTATTCAACTCGACAATGCCACTGAGTTGGGCTACTGATTAGCTTCTAAAAGCAGCAACAATTATACCCGATCGACACCTTATACGCCCAAGGATGCAAACTGCCCCGCTTTACCAAACTAATTAATACTATTTAACAAATTAGTTGTTACCACCCGAATTTTTTAAATCTACTTTCTACTACATGCTTAGTCAAGTCAAATTATCTTTGGGTCAAAGCTCAAGGTATAAATTGAAAAAAAAAAAAAAAAACAAATCATCAAAGACTAAGAATTCGCATATTAATATATGCTTGTTGATTGAATTTTCGAGGATGAAATCTTTTAAGAAGGGTGGTAACGTTGTAAAGATCCGCTCTACTATTTTCAAATTTAAACATTTACCGGTCAAAGTCAAATGTAGAATAGTCAAGTTAAGGTTAAAATTAAATTATTTTGGTTAAAGTCCTTAAAGTTTCAAGTCAACGAGTAAGGCCATATATAGACAGTTATGTATGTTTTCTTATACATATATAACTTTATTAACTAAAGCATTAATGAATTACCTAGTAATTGTTTTCAGGATGAGCTAATCATGGGTTCATGGAGCTTCTGAAAATGCCTCATATTTGGCTTTACCCCTTACATAGTTGGGACAAGTGCGCTGGAACCAAAGTTCTACCCTCTTAAGGTTCTACTACTACTACTACACACACACTTTATTTTTATATTCATATTCACTATCAAAGAATGAATTAATATAAGCCGGCCAGCCCAAATGTAACAATTTGTTTTCCACTGTGTCCATTTAATTAAAGGCCTCATTCGAGAACAGTGTACACATCACATTAATTCAAACAATTATCTCTGCTCTCTGTTTCCTGTGTCACCTAGCTTCCAAGTTCGATATATACCCCAGGTTAATTTGTCTCCACCGACAAACCAAATATTAATATTAATTAATATTTACTAGTATATATGAAGGAGTTTAATTATGCAGGTAATTATATATTTACATACATTGTTTAACGGTACAGGAGGACTTTTCGACAAAGACAATTCTAGCAATCTCCAACATGTCACTACATTGACATTTCTCCTATGGACATATGCTAATTAGCAAGTACCTAAGAGCAAACCAAGGAGAACCTTGACCGCAGATCAACTTTTGGCCATGGGAAAGAAACAAGTCAACTATGTACTAGGAAATAATCCACAACATATGTCATATATGGTTGGACTGGGACATAGACTCCTCAGATCATGAGTCTTGAAGTCCCCCCAAATCTATCCTAGACCCACAATTTTGCGGGGTGGGTTAGCACGGGTCAGGTCATAAGGGACACCGCTGCCCTACCATGATCTATAGAAGGACTCATGATAATTTTTTACTTATTGTTTAATCAATGTTATGTATAACATGTTGTAAATTGATGATTGAAAAATGTCTATCTAAAATTTTGAAGTTTGGTTAAGTAATAGAAACTTAAAAAAACAAGTATTAGATTGATTAGTTGGAATATTTAAGTTTCTTTTGATTAAATGCACGAGTTTGAACCTAAAATACCTCAATTGCTATTATAGATTTTCAGTATTTAAATTTACACAAAAAAGAAAAAAAGTTGACTGGTTTGTGAGTTGCGTCTAGCCTGACCCAAACTCGCTCCGAACCCACGATGGGGCAAACAATTGTGCCTTAAACCCGCCCCCATTACCCAATTAGGTATAGTGGAGCAATCCTATTCGGGGCGGGTCCCTACAGATTCATGGGTTGGTGGTTCAATTTGTCATCTCTACCATCAAGCCACATTTTTAAATCTTATATCTATTTGTAAATATTGTGACATCCTCAATCTCAAACCGCTTGGCTAGAGAAAATGAGGCCAGTTTATATGTTAAGAGATCACTCCAATTAGTATGAGGCCTTCTGGTTGAGAACTCAGGAGCAAAACCGTACAAGTTAAGCCCAAAGCAGGCAATATCATGTTAAAGTGAAGCAAGTCGTTAAGTGAAGTGATTGTGATAGCCTGATCAAACATCGCTTGTGTAGAGAAAGTGAGTCCAGTTTATAAGTTAGAGGCTCACTCCAAACTGCCACATCACTTGGATGGAGAAACTATACATCGCTTGGATAGAGAAAGTAAGACCAGTTATTAAACCGGATTCATTCGGTTAGATCTGCTGTTTGAAGCTTCAGTTTTTAATTTTCTGTCTCGTAGAGGCAAATATGATTATTTATATGTGAATTTTTTTTATGCTTACAATTTTTGGATTGAGCATTTTAACCAATTTCATAGTGATTTGATTTAACTTTTTTTTTTTTTGATAATGCTTCCCAAATCCTAATGGCCAAAATCAACAAGAAATCCATGTTCAACAACATAAACCAGTAGTTTTAATACAAAAGATGCTGTTAAACTCAAAATAATCATGGTTCCAATGGCATGGCCTCCTCGTTGATAAGGCTTAATATCTTTATCATTTTACAAAACTCAATGAGTCCACAACAATCCACAACTCTTTGACTATTGAGTACGGATTTTATATAAAAAGAGAGCAATTCTAGGAAGACTTATATAAGTGACATTAATATGTGAATTCTTATGTGGCATACAGTCATTGAGTAATGATTACATGACTCTTTTTTCATCATCTAATACAAGTATGTCACATAATAATATTACTTAATAATATCTATTTTTCATGTCCCCCTGGAATTTTTGATAAAAAAATACCTTTTCTATTGAAGATGGGGAACTTTCATTACTTTACATGAAAATTTCAATATTTCCAACTATAAATCTCAATATGTGAAAATCCCCTAGAAATTCCCCCTTAATGACTCTTTCTTATTTCTAAGAAACAAAATAGGTAGAAGATCTTGCAAAATATTAAGAACAAATATCTGGCATAAAATTAAGAACAAAAACATGACTTATTTCATGTTCACATTATTCTGTCCAAGTATCTTAAATATCTGATTTGATGTAACATAATTCTGCCCAACTACCTTAAAGGTTCCACTACTTCATTAGCTAAAGAAACAAAAATTTTGTAAAAATTAAGAACAAAAAATCTGATTCAATGGTAACATATTTCTGGCCAACCATCTTAAAATTCCACAAGTTCATTCGACAAAGAAACAAAATTTTTGCAAAAATTAAGAACAAAAATTTGATTAACAAAAAAATGAGCAACACACTTACTTGATTCCATGGTCCTCCGTCGGTGGCCCGCCGAATGTGGGTTTCCCGTCACTGGAGTTTGGTAGAAGCTTTGGCACACCTAGAGAAATTCCAATCGTCGATGGTATGGGGGAAGAGGAGGGTTTTTAATTGGTTTCTGGTGTCTGATGAATCTTGCTGGGTCTTTCTCGCCGGACCTCGTTCTTCCTTGATGGGTTTGGGTTTACTCTACTCAGCTGGACTTCCTTCTGTAGTCGGCAAACACGCTGTGATTCTTCGCTGGAGGGGGCTGCCAGAGGATTTTGAGGTATCTGTTGGGAATGGGGGCTCTGGGCGTTTATGAGGGAGGGAGGATCGATGTAAGCGGTTGTTTGAATTTATTTATTCAAATTAAATTATGAATGAGATATTATAATAAAGTGAAATGAGTGGTGTAGATTTAATAAAAGTTTGAAATTTGTAGTTATAAATGAGCAGTTATTAAATCAATGGTTAAATTAGTAATAGGTAGAATTATAATGTGTTTGAATAAAGATAATCAAACACCTTCTAAGTCTAAACGTGTGAAACAATTTTTGGGGTTTGGGTGGGGTTAGAGTGGTCAATTTATCGCGAGATATCGGCTCGGTTTTTTTTACAGGCAAAGTATCATACTTATATCATTACTCGCACAAGAACATCAAAAAGAAATTCAAGGCAATTGCTTGAAAATGAACGCAAAGGCAAAACTATGATCGGAAGTATTTTTGGTAGAAGATGCTTTGTTTGTTTCCGACGGAAAAGTAAATTACTATTAAACCCTTTGGCACGGTACAAAATAGAGACCACATAGTATTGGACTCGGAGGAATTTTATACTGATCTATTTCCAATTGCCGACCATGTCGTCCTTTCTCCCTTTCCTCTTTCTAATTCTCCTCTCTTGTGCTTCACGTTCCGCCGCGGAGATCCGGTACACGGAGGTTCGATCCGATAACCGGCCAATAATACCCTTCGACGAGTTTGGATTCACCCACCGCGGCCAACTTGAGCTTAACCTCACCCAAATCTCGCTGTCTGTTCCCGACCGGTCAGCGCTCGACCTCTCAAATATCGGCTTCTTTCTATGTACTCGTGATTCCTGGATCAACGTGCTACAGCAAATCGAGGATGCTGCTATTACGTGCGCCCTCAAATCCAGTGCGATTAAGAAAGTTTTCCTGTTTAGTCAATTGCCTGATCCTACTGCCACGAGCTTTAATCTGCTCTACTCGGAATCAAATGCCGATCAGTACACCCTGGTTTTCGGTAATTGCCTTGATCAAGTTAAAGTTTCGATGAATGTCCGCTCTGCGATGTACAACTTGGAGAGCGGAAAGTCCAATCGCCGGGATTATCTGTCCGCTGGAAAGACTATTTTGCCCCGGGTTTATTTCTTATTCTTCTTGGTCTATTTTGTTCTAACTGTGGTTTGGATTTATACGCTGTACAAGAAGAGATCGACTGTTTTTGGAATTCATTTCTTTATGCTTGCGGTATTGATCTTGAAAGCTTTGAATCTGCTGTGTGAAGCTGAGGACAAATCATACATTAAGCGAACTGGATCAGCACACGGGTGGGATGTGTTGTTTTACATATTCAGTTTTCTAAAGGGTATTACACTGTTTACTTTGATCGTTTTGATCGGGACTGGATGGTCTTTCTTGAAGCCATATTTGCAAGATAAGGAAAAGAAGGTTTTGATGATTGTGATTCCATTGCAAGTTGTTGCTAATATAGCGCAGGTTGTGATTGATGAGACTGGTCCCTTTGGTCAAGATTGGATGACATGGAAACAGGTCTTCTTGCTTGTTGATGTGGTTTGTTGTTG
>CAVNYN010203067.1:0-24697 GCA_963692815.1 Nyctanthes arbor-tristis | reverse complement strand
CGCTTCTTCGAGCCTTTTTCACCTATA
Organism: Nyctanthes arbor-tristis; assembly: GCA_963692815.1. NCBI lineage: Eukaryota > Viridiplantae > Streptophyta > Magnoliopsida > Lamiales > Oleaceae > Nyctanthes > Nyctanthes arbor-tristis. The sequence goes on along the minus strand of CAVNYN010203067.1, from coordinate 24,670 downwards.
CCGTGAGCTTCGATAGCCTCATCCTTGGAAGCTTCCTTTCCCATATCTCCTTGGGCTCTTCTTCGAGCCATTTTCTCCTATATCGTGTTCCATTTTTACTCCCTCAACCTTCTCTTCAACTTTGTCCTCAGTCTACTCCTTGGGCATCTCCCCAGTCTCAGCTTCGATAGCCTCATCCTTGGAAGCTTCCTTTCCCATATCTCCTTGGGCGCTTCTTCGAGCCTTTTTCACCTATACCGTGTTCCATTTTTACTCCCTCAACCTTCTCTTCAACTTTGTCCTCAGTCTCCTCCTTGGGCATCTCCCCAGTCTCAGCTTCGATAGCCTCATCCTTGGAAGCTTCCTTTCCCATATCTCCTGTGGCTTCATGCCCACCCTTTCCACTAACTCCATTTCCTTCTTCTTCCTTGATTCCTCCAGCTAAAATTTCAGCCCCCACTTGTTTTCCTTCCTTCAGTCCTCCTGCTTTTTTGATCCGTTTCTTGTTTCTATTCAATTTATAAGTAATAAATTTTTTTCCGCCCTTATCTTCAACTGTTCCAGTCACTCCATCATTTTGCTGCTCATTCTTCTCCTTCGCAACATCAATCTTTTCCACCCCCACGCCATTCCCATCTGCTACTGCATCAGGCCTGTCAGAGACCTCTCCTTCACCCATAAAATTCATTGTACTCCGGAGGCCTTTCCGTTATGATAAAACTGAACTGCATCAAAACAATTAGGATGGTAACATCAAGATTTCTGAAGTAACATGGGTATAGAAGCATTAAGAAACCAAAAGGCACCCAAATACTAAGTCATTGCTATAATAGTTTAGATAGAGAAGAATTAGACTTTGAAACTAATGAATTTTTATATAATGAAAAAAATTATCTTACTTTAATCACATAACAAGAGATAGAACATTTACAAAGTGTTTGACAACTGTTATAGATTATAATCTGGATTATAATCTGTCACATGGCATTATTTCATTAGTTTCACTTTTTTTAAAAAGTCAAAAAGTAAAAGTCAAGCTGTAATTGTTTACTTTTTACAAAAACAACCAATAAATGATAACATGTCGTAGGTCATAATCTAGATTATAATCTCATACACTTGCCAGACACTTTGTTAATATCAAAGGTAGGAAAGTTAGAAATTCTAGGAGAAAATGTAAAATAATTTGTGAATTAAAAATAAAAAATTCAGAATTGTTGTAAATTATTTAATTATATTGTGAGTGACTATTTTACCCCTAAAACCCTATACTTTTACATATAAATAGGGGTCTTTGATTCTCAATATATACAGAATTCTTGAGTTTTGTCTCTATTTTCTCTATATTTTCGCGTATTTTCGTTCTATTTCACAACAAGTTATCAGCACGAACTGCTGTTAATTTCTTTTCTTCCTCTTCTTTAGATATGGTTTTATTTTCTTCTTTTTCCTCTCTTCTATTGAGAGTATCGGTGGTTTCATTGATCTTTTTTCTATGATCATATGAACACCATATCATGCGTGGATGTGATTAATTATTTTTTTCATTATGTAAACCATGCACAAGAATTTTATTATTGTATATGTTTTCTTTTAGATAATTAATTTGTATGTTGCCTTAGTTGGAATCATCTATTAATTTTAGTAGCTAGATGATTTTCAATTTGAATGATCTACCAATTTAATGGTAAAATTATTCTGAATTTGACAATGAGATAGTTTATCAATTTAATGGTAAGATTATCTCCAAATTTGTATTATCATTGTGCAAGAGTTAAATTAGTCGTCTTTTTTACTTTTGTCATGCATATGACTTGATCTCAAAAATTAATTTGATTCACAAGTTTTTATGTGCATATATAGGGAAGAAAAGCCAAAATTCAATTCAATGAATTTTTGGTATTTTATTCACAATGAAAAAGAGATCATTAATTATCTCTTAATTGATTCCTTTCTTGAAATAATTGTGGCGGTTTATTATGGATGAATGTAAATATGAAAGCCACCATTTACCTACTCTTTATCATACTTTATTATATTCTAGCCATAATATGATAAACTTATATAGATCCATACATCGTAATTGATACGTTGTTCATTGAATTAAGTTTTAAATTTCACATGATAAGTTATAATTAACATATTGATATTTATAGGGATGTAGCATTCTATCACGTTAATAATCTTTAAGATTATTATGTATAAATTCCTAAAAAATTACAAATTTCTCTTGATATTAAATATTCTTGAATAATATATTTATATAAATAATAATATTAGAGGAGTCTTGAGATATATCAAGAATTATAATATGACAAAGAAACATAATTTATTTCCTTATAAACAATTGGATAAAATATTTGATAAGATATTTGTTGTGATTAGTGAAAAGTTACAACTTTATCTCTTATTAAAATATTCTATAAAAATTTAATTTGCTTCTGAAGAGCAAAATATAATGAGGCTTATTGTTGATTATTGTTTCTTGAAGAAACAATCAATATTCGATATTCTACAAGAATATAGTAATTTTTGCTCCCGAAAAAGCACTATTTTTATTGTTGTTTATTATTATGTTTTTTGTATTCTATTAGATACTCTTTTATTCTCATTGTTATTATATTAATTATTAACTATATAATTTGTTTGTTATATGTGTATATTACTTATTGTTAAATATATAATATTGTAGTACATGTTGCTCTTGAAGTAGCACAACCAATTATAATATTCCTGCAGAGTATTACTTGTACATCAAGAGTAATTCATATTAAATATAGTTATTAATTTACGTGGCTTTAGTATTTTAAAGTATTACTCCTGAAGCAGTAATAATCTAAATAAATCTCAAAAAGAGCAATATATGATGCTCTTGAAGTGGTACAATTTATTGTTATATTTCAGTTAAATATTACTTATTTTTCTAGAAAAAATATAAAAGTTCTATGCTGAATATTTCTGAAGAATATTTAGTTATAGTTCCGGAGGTAACAATGTTTTAAATCATTATTAATTAACAATGAAAAGTTGATATTGCTCCCATAAAACCCGTCATTGAATGATTTAAATTTAGTGAAAGAATTTAATGATTATTCTTGGAGAATACATTAGTACTAGTTCTATAAGATAATATTATTTGTTCCAGAAGAACAAATCGATACAAATTTTAATATAACAAAAGAATATTGAACTACTCCAGTAGCAGTAGTTGTCTAAATTATTAAGTATGAAATGTATTGTCCATGGAGAACACACATATATATATATATATGCAAATTTAAATTTAATATTAAAATTCATTGCTACTTGAAAATGTAGTAGCAATTTAGATCGAGTATACTCTTGAAGAGTAAATTTTGTATAAATTATATCTAGTAAATTTTGAGAGTTACTCTTGAAGATCTTTTATGAAATCCAAAAGATTTCATTTAAATCTAAACTTCAAATCGATTTTTTCAATGTGAATTACGAACATAAGTTTTTATGGCTTTGAATTCTGTATAAGTTTTTACTAATTATTTTCCTTTCATTGCACCTATCTCATACACCGACGAAGTTAATGAGTGAGTTTATTAAAGGAAATCCATATGTTCTTACCATATATAAGTGATGCTTATTTTATATAATTAGTTATATTTGGATATCTAAATTATTATTGATTGTATTTTTTTATGGAGTTACTGCCTTTAGAATTCTAGTAATGATCTAGAAGATTACTATATTAGATTTTGTTGCACCTTAAATAAGAATAATTATGTCCCTATTCTTATTATTATTATTGTGATTTCTTAGAAAAAAAAGAAGGAAAAATATTTCAAATTCATTAATAATCTGGAAGATTATAATGATATTTTTATAGGAATATTCACAATTATGTCTCATATTCTAGAAGAATATGGTTGGCTCTAGAAGAGTCATAAAATGTGTAATCCATTAGATTTCTTGAAGAAATATTATAAATATAATATTCTACTTGAATATGTTGTGCTCTCGAAGAGCAAAATATGTGCAATTAATTATTGTGTTTTCATAGACAGATGCACAATACATTGATATTCCAGTTGAATATTTCATATCATCAAAGTGAAAAATTATTATGCCTAGTATTTCAATGATTCTTTTTATTACAATTACAATTTAAATGACGTTGAAGAATGTTAGACTATTACTCTTGAAGAGTAATAGCTTAACTAGATTGATATTATTCTAGAATAGTAGATTTATATGAATCTAAATTAAAATAGTAATTTATTGATCTTGACAAATGAGATTGTTACGAGTATTTTGTAAAAATATAGAATCCTAATGATTCTAAGATTTCAGTTAATTCGATATTTATAAAATTAATATTTGAAATCCTGAAGATTTCATGAAAATATGTTGTAGAAGAATATTTTATTGTACTCGTAGTATAAATTTTGAAAAATATCACAGGTAATCTTATATCGTAAATATAGTGATATTTTTCGAATTGAATTCTTGCAAAAATCTTAAAGATGTCATATTAAAGATTTATAAACAATCATATAAAATCTAGTTGATTTTATTAAATATATTGAACCAGAAGTTCAATTTTTATTTGAACATTCTTATCAAACTGGGAGTGAATATATCTGAACCCGAACGGGTAGTGAATAAAAATGATGCCGGAACCGGTACCCAAACCCGAAACCAAATGGGTTTGGACGGGCTCTGGGCATGAGTTAAAACCCGAAAAGCCCGAAAATACCCGAACATTTGTTTTACTTTCAAAATTTTTAAATTCAAATTTCTAATTAATTCTCACAATTTGCAAAACTATCTCCTTCATTTCACAATCACATTTTCACTACACTCGTCTCCTTTATACACACAAAACAAAACTCAAGATTTGTGTAAAATATGTGAATTTGTTTTTTTCTATGAAGATTTTACTAGTTTTTATATATACACTATGTGATTTGTATAAGATAAATTATTTTTAATTAATTACTTGACAATATTGCAAGTTTATCGTAAACCTGTAAACCTATAAAATTAGAATATAAATAAAGCCACCCCAAAAGAATATAAATAAAGCCAACTAGTCAAACACTAATTTCTAAATGTTAACTTTATTATATTAGTATCTAATTATTATTATTTTCATTTAGGTGAATTATATGTGCTTCAAATTTTTTGTTCTTCTTATCCATTTAAGTGTTTCTTTTTTCATTTATGCGTTTATATAATATGCGTTAGATACCCGAAAAACCCGAACAAAACTCGAAGTGTTACCCGAACCCGAACGGGCTTGCCATTTTTAAGACCAAACCTGAACCCAAACTGAAATATTTGGTCTGAGTTTGGTCAGTATAATACCCGAACCAGAAACCTGATCGCCCAGGCCTAGGTCACATGTGTTATATTACTCATAACATGAAGTTTATTAGATCATTTGCTTATATTGATTGATTATGAGCAAAGTTCTTGACATAAAATAAAGGCATTTACGTCTTGCTAATGAACTTATCCTAAAATTGTTAGTGATTTATATTTTGATTGGGATACTTGATTGCATATGGTGCAGCAAAACTATTGGATATGCCTCAAGTTATTTGCTATACTACTTAATGAGAACAATCATTTGTGGTTGAGTGAAATCAACATTTCGTTGGTAGCAACGATATTCTCAATAAATTTGCTAAATATAAAATTTATATGATACCCTTTTTTATAATTGGCTTACAGGCTCTCTTTCCTAAAGGTTATAAATGCAATTTATGTATAATCGCGCCACTACAGAATTGAGATGAATATTTTTAAATGCTGAGAATACATGTTCAGGTTTGCTACCTTTACATAACATTTATTTTTCATCCTTGAAGGCTAATCTGTTACGATATGATTTGTCGATTGTTGCTTCATTCACTAAGTCTTCTCAGCATTTGGGGGAGAAATTAGTAGTTGGTCACAAATATAGAAATGCGTATTTATAGTCCTCGCATAGTAAAATGCAAACCTGAAGTTTACAAGATAGTTTGCATTTCAGATTATTGACTATATGGTTACTAATAGTGTATGCTAAATTAAGTGCTCCAATTTAGATTAATATAATAAACTCCTATAAGAGGATTTAACATATTAATAGTATGCTTGAATAACATATTAATAGTATGCTTGAAGCATGGCGACAATTGATTCCAAAACAAACATCTTTGAAAATAGAATATGGAGCAAATATTTTATATAATGGTCATATTGAGACATAGTACTCTAGAAGAGTATATAGATATAACTAATCAAAAACCCCTTGAAGAGGTTCAGGTACCTGAAAATAGTAAAGTAAAAGATATCTCAAAGGGTTATGTCTACACTGAGAATCAAATGGAATCGATAAGAAATAATTGTCGACAATAAATAAATATTAATGAGCTCAATGATTACAAGGATGGTGAACTAATCCTTCATAAAAAATTTAATGACATTGAATATTGGCCAAAATAAAAGAATGTAATCCGTTAGATTGCTATATATCAAGACTAGCAGTCAAGTCATTTGAAAATATATATCATATCAATAAAATATCAATAGGTACTTATGTGGAAGTATAATTAAATATGTGGTGGTACAATTGAAATATAATATTGTGTTCAATTGGCAATATATGAAAATATCATAAATATGGCATAATCCCTGAAGGATTTGATGGTATAAAGCATATAAAGAACTGAAAGTTCTTGTACAGATTGCCAATATAAATAAGAAAGATACGCGTTGTATTTTTTTCCTTGACTGCGATTTTATCCCACTGGGTTTTCCTTGCAAGGTTTTTAACGAAATAACTTTAACGGCGTACCAAAGAATAATGTATTTTTCTATCACTTGGATTTTTTTTCACAGGGTTTTTTCCATGGTAGGTCTTGAAGAGTATTGAAGATTTGACGAAATGATTTAATACAAGAGGACCATTACTAAACGAATTCAGGGGGAGCAGTTGTACTCTTTTTTCTTAGACCAGTTTTTATTCCGTTGGGTTTTTCTGACAAGGTTTTAATGAGGCAGCATCTTCGACGCTCCAAAATTTATTCAGAATCAATTGCACTCTTTTTTTCTTCAGTTTGGTAATGTTTTTCTCTCATTGAATTTTTCTCCAAACAAGGTTTTTAATGAAGTAATTGTTGTATATATTAGTCATTCAAAGGAGAGTGTTGTAAATTATTTAATTATATTGTAAATGACTATTCTACCCCTAAAACCCTAGACTTGTATCTATAAATAGGGGTCTTTGGTTCTCATAATATACACATAATTATTGAGTTCTCTCTCTATTTTCTCTATATTTTCCCGTATTTTTCGTTCTATTTCATAACAAGAATATATAATTAAGACAAAAATATAAAAGTAGCAAACAAAGACATAGAAGTTTTTAAAATACCTATTTCAGAATTATTAAATTACGAGTCATAAGAAATAAGATAGTCTGCAAAGATCAGCAACTTTTGTAGTAAGAAATCACTCAGAATAATTAGAGGAAAAAGTAAAATGGTAATAAATTATAAAACATATAAAACAGTTTTAATAAATAGAATACAACATTGTAAGATTTCTAGTAAATTCGATTTAAAATTAGGATTTTGACAGATAAAAATGCATCCAGATGGCATAATAGCAGGACCTTTATATGCTAAGACCTCTCTTGCAAGACAAATATTTTTTAACTAAGAAGATATAAAATTAGTTCAAATAATAAAAGAAAAATAAAGAGTTTTCCAGAACTAGCTACTCTATTAGAAACATATTATTTAATAATAGAAACTAATGGAAGTATATTAGGATGAGGAGTAGTTTTAATTTGCAAACCCAACAAATATACTGATAAAATTACAGAAAGAATTTGTAGATATAATAGCAGAAATTATAAAGAAAAAGAAAACATGAGTAGTGTAGATAGAGAATTATTAGCAGTAAAATATGCAGTAGATAATTTTGAACTCTTTATTATCTCTAAAATAGAAATCTCTATTAGAACAATAATTTTGTTCACCCACCTACTGTAGGCGGGGTTACACTGCCCACTTCTGACGTGGAACACATGGCCTGACATGGCGCACACATGCCGCCATGTGTATCTGCTATGTGTATGTCACGTCAGAAGTGGGCAGTATAACCCCACTTACAGTGGGTTGGTGAACAACGGCATAGCTATTTCTGGCAAACTCTTTAATTTTTCTTTTATTGTTTGAACTAATTTTATATATTCTTGGTTGAAAAATATTTATCTTGTAGGAGAGATCTTATCACATAAAGGTCATGCTATGTTTCCCAAATCTTTTACCAAAGTTCTTGCATAATTTACGAATCTTAAAAATTTCTGTATTTGTGTTAAATCTTCTAATTTATCTGAAATTTCCAAAGCTTTCTGGGCTATATGATGTTGAAGTTTAATTTTTCCTTCTCTTATTTTTACTCCTAAAAAATCTATATATTCTTTGAATAAAGCCATTTTTTTTACTAATTATTAAATCATGTCCAATGAATTCTAAGAATACTATCTGTAAATGACCTCTATGTTCTCATCTGTTTTTATTAAAAACTAAAATATCATCTATATAGACCACTATAAATTTACTATGTTTATTAAATATATCTTCCATTTTTCTTTGAAAAATATTATATGTGTTTTTTAAGCCAAAAGGCATAACTAATTATTCTAATGTCCTTCTTGACAAGTAAAGGATGTCCATTTAATAATATCTAAGTGTATTTTTATATGCCAAAATCCTGATTTTAAATTGAATTTACTAAAAAATCTTACAACCTTGCATTCTATTTACTAAAACTGTTTTATCTGGTATGTTATAAGTACCATCTATTTTATTATCATTAAGTCTTTTAAAATTTATTATCATTCTACTTTTTCCTTGAATAATTTCTATGTGATTTCTTACTATCAAAGCTACTGATTCATGTGGGCTGTTTGATTTTCTTATGACTCTTAATTTTAATAATTCTGAAATATGCAGTCTTCTATGTCTTGATTTGTTGCTTCTATGTTTTTTATCTTAATTATATATTCTGAATTTTTTATTTTTAATTCACAAATTATTTTATTTTTCTCTCAATATTTTAATATATTTTCTCCTAAGATTTCTAACTTTGATATTAAATGGTCTATATCTTGTTCTGTAACTAAAGTAAAATAAATTTTTTCATTATCTAAAAATTCATTAGTTTCAAAGTCTAATTCTTCTATATCAAAACTATCTTTTTCTATAGAATTTTGTTCAATTAATTGACATTCTCTTTCCTTTTCACAGGGGCAATTTTTTCTATGGAACTTTCACCACGCTTCTCAACGCACTTTGAGGGAAAATTAGTAGTAGTTATTGGATTGGGCAATGTGTGCTTTTGTAAATGTATAAAATCTTTTGTAATTGTAATACTATCATTATCTTTTAATAAAAAACTTAATCTTATTATAAAGTCTGTGTCTTTTTTACTTTTCTTATGTAAGTTGAATCTTTTGGTAAAGTTATATTCTACACTTTGTCCACAATTTGTTTTAAAGCTAATTTTACTATTAGGTCTAAGTAATTATGTATATTTATACAAATCTCTATCCATTTGCTAGGCTTCTATGGGTTATTTTGCTTGTACTATATATTTTGGAGGTATTAAATTTTTATTAATAATATAGTTACTACATCCTGAGTCTACTAATCCTAACCATTCTATTGTATATGTTTCAATTCTTATTTGACATTCTATTTTAATACTTTTTAATTTTTCTTTATTATATACTACTTGCACATATGATATTTGTAAATTTTCTTTGTCTAGTTCTTCCATTATTGCTTTTCTGTTATTATTATATCGTAATATTTCTAATCTTTTTATTATTAGTTTTTGACATATTTCTAATCTTTACATTTGGCTCTAAAGTGTTTACTTGGATACCAATTACATAAAAAACAAGGTATACTATTTGTTCCTTCTTTCCTATTCCAATTATGTTTGCATTCTTCGATAATAATATTCATTAGGTCATATTCTTCTTCTGAGGATTAAGAATCTTCTTCATTTATTAAGTTTGAGAATTTTTTTATGATTTCATAATCTGATTCTTCAATCTTTTAGTCTTTTATTATATCTTCTACTAAAACTATACTATAAATATATTCTTAATCTGAAACATATTCATCTAATTGAATTAAATCTTTATTAGTACATTCTATTAAAGTGCCTCTTTTATTATAGCTATAGATTCTTTTAAGACACGTTCTAGCTAAATGTTCATTATTATTGCATACAAAACAAATTAATTTATTTTTGTAAATTCTTTCAAGCTTAAATTTTCTAATATTTTTTCCTTGATTTAAATATGGTTTTCTCTTATTTGATTTTATCAGATAATATCTTTTCTGGCCATAATACTTATTTTTATTTTTTCTTTATTTATTATTATCATTATTTATTTTAGAGTTTGATGCACCAAAAGTCTGAGGTAGGAATGACAACGGGACGGATATTACCAATACCCGTAGGTACTCGCCCTGCCTCAGGCAGGCATAGGGTGAAGGATTTCACCCTGAAGTCTTATCGAGTCGGGGTCAAGCTCGGGTACTAGCCGGCCCGACCCGATACCAGATTTAATTTGTTTTTTAGGAAAATATTTTTTTAACCTAAGTAGTGAGTTGGTGAGGATTTGATCTCAAATACCCAAGATAGAAACAATAAGCGTTAACCACCTTGACAAGTACCCTTTTGTTGAATTTTTAACTAACCTTAATAATTAATTCATTCAAAATTTGAATTTTTTTAAAATAGAAAAACTAATTCAAAGACAAACCAAACCGTATCCCTAAATCAACTCCCCTACTCTCGTCTCTGTCTTTGTGCAATCGAACCCTTCAACTGCATATTTCTACTAGTCCATCTAATCCTAAAGTCTCCGCCGTAGCGCTGCGCCATTCTTTTTTTTTTTAAGGATTTTTTCTTTAATGGGGTGGGTAATGGGTAATTTTTTCGTACCTGTCCCAAACCTCCCCTGCCCTGTACCCGATTGAATCGGGTACGGGGCAGGAATTTCCTTAATGGGGCGGGGGCAGGTATACCCGCCTCGTTGCCATTCCTAGTCTGAGGGGTAAAAACTTCTTCATAGAATTTATAATCTTATCTTTTTCAATTGCTTTTGAATTTGAAGTTCTACACATTTATTTTCTAAACATTTTATTATATGTTGAACTCTCTGTCCTATTGTCGATGGATAATTTGGATTTTCTTTTACTGAACTATAATTACTCTATTTTTCTGTTATTTCTAATCCTAAAGGTCCTTGTAGCTTATGAAAATGTTTATTTCTTAAATCTTGATCAAATGTATTTCTTGAGATAGCTGTTAAATAATAGTATTCATTTAAAAATTTCTTTACATACCTACCTTTTGTCCATTTATATAGATTTAATTGTTCTAATTCTCTCATTGCCTTTCTTTAAGTTTCTCTATGTCTTGAATTGGAATCTGATCCGATTGCTAAAATTCGTATCTGATTAACAAAATTATATGGATTACTTCATTTACTTTTTAAATAATTATAGTCTTGTTCTCTATCTTGTTTAAATATTTTCCACATTGCTTTAGCACTTTCTCCTAAAAATGTTTCTAGATATCTGTACATTTCCACTGTGTCAATTTCTTGAGAGTTTCTAAAATAATGTCCTATTAAGGTATTTTTCCATACTTTTATTACATTTGTCCAAGTTAAGTTTAAAATATAGCCTTTAGCTAACGCTTGGAATTCTGTTGATTTTTGTAATAGTCTTTCTCCTCCTCTTGTTACGTATCTTGTATTTTTAGGGAGGTCTTTATAATCTGAGTATGGTCTTCTTGAAGGAAAACTATCATCACGAATATCTGCTTTAACAGTTCTTTCAAAGGGGCCTTTTACATTGGAAGAAGTCATTACAGTTTCATCTTCCATTAGCTCTTTTTGATAACTGTTGTTTGAAATTTCTGTAATATTTTCTTTAATTACTCACGCTCTAATATTTTGACCTAGTCGTAATACAAGTATTCTTCTTCGCTTAATTGTTTTTAAGATATAATTAATCTTCTAATACTAAAAGTTCTTGTTGTGCAAGATTTAGATTAAGTTCTTTTGGAAAAATTACTCTTTCTATATTTTCGTCAATTAATTCTAAATGTATTAAATCTTGTTCAAGAGTCTTCATTTTCTTCTTGATTTTATATAGTTGAATAATTAATAAATCTTATATTGGTTCTTGCTTGACTATCTTTATAAGTTAATACTTCTTGTCGGGCCATGGTTTGTTTCTTTTTTTTTTTTTGTTCTAATAATTTATCTAGCTACCAATCTAATCCTGCTAATTCTTCTGCTGAAAATTCTTTTGGTTTTACCATATTAATACATTTACTACTCATTAGATTCACTACTTTTTCTACGTAAATTTTATGCCTAGTCTGTAAATCAAAAGAACATCTTCTTTAAAATCCTATAGATATTAATAGATTATCTCTTCTAACGATTTCTTCGTATCCTTTAGTCTGTATTCTCATTTTTATATTTTCTATAAAATCTTTTACGGTCATTAAAAAGTCTGTACAGTATATTACCCCATTATGACTATTTATATCTACTTCCATGCTTGCTATTATACTTTTTTCTATATTATTTATTCTTTCATCATATATAATAACTAATACTTTGTTGCCTAAATTTTTTCTCATAATTCCTTTTATCCCTATTGCTATTAATCCCAAGTGAATAAATTTATATTTTCTCTTTTTTAATTCTTTTTCTGATTCTTTAGAGATTAATTCTATCTTTTTACATTGATCTCCTATACATTGAATAGATATTTCTCTATTGTTTCTGAAAAATTGTGTTATAGACTCAAAAATTCTTCTGTTATATAAATTTTCTGGATTTAGAATTTTGAATCCTTGGATTCTAAATCTTTCATAGTCTTGTTGGGGATCTATAATTTCTTCTAGTCCTGTATAATTTTCTTCTCTTCTATTTAATATTCTATCTAATATCGGTCTACTACTACTAGAGGATGGTCTAGATTCCTCTTGAACTACTCTAGATCTTCCTAAAAATGGGGTTGCCAAACTCATTAGGCTGCACGAGGGAAATTGAACGCTTTAGGTTGTTTTCTTGTTATTGTCTCTTTTCCAGTTAGTTCTGGCTTTAAACTTCCTATTTTGTCTGTTATGTTTTTTAGTTTGTTTTCAATGTTAGGCGTAGGTGTGTTTGGATAAGGTTTTTTGTCTGAAGTGTCTATCTTCTTATGAAGTGATAGTAATAAAGCTATAATAATAGTATTGTTTTGCTTTTTTATTACTTAACCTGGTGTTTTTGGAGACCTACAATTAGAAAATCCTTCAGATTTTCCTTTTTGAAATATTCTAGTATATTCTTTTGTGTCTAAATAGTTTTTATCTATAACATAGCTATCGGCCAGTAACTTAAAATTAATTTCTTAAGTTCTTCTATTTTTTCTGAAACTTTTCTGATGAAAGTTTTGTTTTTATTTCTAAGCTTTTAGTTTTGTCTAACTTGCTAAGTTTTTCTAAGATGGTCTTATTTTGTTTTTTCAGATAGTCTAATTTACTATTTATATATTTTATTTCTCTTAGAAGCGTTTTATATTGTCTCTTAATTCTAAGCCTAAATACTCTAACTTCTTTAAATCTAGGTACGCTAACGGCTCTGATACCAAAATAAAGGGTGGAGATATATCAAAAAATAAACACGTCTACTGAAAAAGAAGAGCTTGTTTTAAGGTTAGATACAGAGTTTTATGGAATCTAAAGTTTTAAAAATAATTACCTTTGCAATTTTTCTGTAGTTCTATATTCTTTATCTAAATAATAGTATAGCTGGTTTATAGTTAAATTATTAATTAATAATCTAAATGCAAACAGAATGGCGGAGCGGAATTCTAAAAGTCTGACACTTTGACGTCACCTTAATGAACGGTTTTCTCAATTGTTTAGCTTAATCCTACTCGGTACTTTCCTAAATTAAGAATTAAGTTATAAAACTGATAAAACCGCTATCTCTGCATATGAATCTCTTATCTTTGCATAATGATCTCTCTCTATCTCTCTCTCTCTCTTTCTCTCTCACACACACACACACACAACAAAAACTCAATTTTAGGCCATAGAGACCAGAAGAAGCCCAACCAAGATCTCCACATCTCAGTGATGTCAAGTAGCTCAATGAACATTTAACTTCCACTTCCAAAATTCGGCAGCAAGTAAAAAATGGCTAAATCCTGAACATGAAAGACACGAATTTTCATCATCATAAACACAAAATGAAGCCATAACAAACCCAATTAAATATCAGAAAATCGAAATTCAGGTAAAATAACAAAACTCACACAACTTGAAGCAACGATTCCTCCAATTCCGAAGCTCCAATCCCCGACTCACTCTCTGTTTCAGTGTGCACACACCTCAAACCCAAACCTAACATTCTCTGCTGCGCTTTATATTGCGGACTTCAATTTCAGACTTCAAATCAAATTTCATGGGGTTTCAAGCGGGGGAGACACTTGGCAGTGTCCTAAAGCCGGAATTGAATTGAATGCTGGCGCTGGCTTCGAGATTGGCGCCTTCAATAAACGGCTAAGATGACATACTCCTTGTAAACGTTCTTCTGCAAAAGAGTTGTTTGGTAACCGCTCACCGCTCACTGACTTCAGTGTGTCAATGTCCTCCAGAAGAATGCCTCTCCCAAGTATATTTCATCACTACCTCCAACCGGAATATTCTATGGTGTCCTATGGACACCATTTATGGAGTCTGAATGACACCATAGACGAACCGACCTCCAACCTACAAAGATAATACATTATTCCATTTTCATCCGCTTTAAAAAGATAGTCTACTTACTATATTGAACATGTATTTAATGTTTCATTTCTATATGTACTCTTAATTAATTATTATTATTCAATTGCCTATACATAGATAATATTTCAGACAATTAATGACGTCAGGATATATGTAAAAAAATAAGGTAAAATTAAATGTTCTAACTATATTACTTATTAATCCTTAATTAACATAAAAAAACCCTACCAAACAATTTTTGTGCGACAGAGGTATCATCATCATCATTATTATTATTATTCTCGCCCGTGTATTGTACGAGGAGAACAATAGTAATAAGAAAATTCAATATTAATATGTACTTAATTAGTCTCAATCAAATACATATTAAATGCAATTAAAGTAATATACAGTTGATTTCGTAGGCACACTTTGTTCCGATTTAATATCATATAATATAGTATGTTAATAGTGTCATACAATGCATTGGGGTGCACCACATAGAAAATCACAATAGATCATTTGTTGTTATGCATCTAGCGTTAGATCATTTTCAAAATAAAATGATAATAATAATGCTACTAAAAAAATTTTAATGTAAAAAAATTTGTCTAATCTAGTCAACAACCTATTATATTGCAACCATGTGTCTAAAATTAAAGCTTTAAAGGGAACAAATAGAGAATAAAAATTAATATAATCTCTTAATCAGAATAAATTTCGATGAAATTTATTTGTTATAAATTTATTTAAGAAAGAGATTCTTAATTATACAGAAAAATCATCTGTTTGTTTTTAAGGAAGAAAGTTAATGAATTTGGTTATTTTAATATTTAAGTTTTTTTATCAGAAAGTAAGGAAAAAATAAAAAAATATGTAAAACAAATTTAATTGTTACCAGTACAATCAGAATAAAACTGATAATTATCCAAAGAGATTCCTGTGAATTTCTTTAAGTAGATATTCTTAATTATCAAAAAAATATATAATAATATAAAAACAAAAAGTAGGGAAAAATTAAAAAAAATGTAAAACAGCTTTAATAAAACTCATAATCATCCAAAAAGAAAATTAAAAAATTAAAAAAAAATGTAAAACAGCTTTAATTAAAACAGCTTTTTTAATCTATACTTGTATGTATAAACTCATAATCATTCTTATATGTATAATTATTTATATTTATTGTATACATAAAATGATCTAGTCCCGCTCTAAAGAAGATAAAAAAAATTGCATTCTCGTTTAAGTTTTGTTCAATTCTTTGATAACGAGAATCACAATGTTTCACCGCGAAGAGCTTTTACCAATTTTATTGAAATCATCCCTAGTATTCATTTAGACCATTTCTTTCAAAACTTATGTTTTCAGAGTACAAAGGAGCAATAACCAGGATATTGCTGTAAATTATAATAATAACTTTATGTTTTTCACAATTTCATTCTCACTTCACGTTTTTTTCATAGAATTTCATGTGCAAAGTTTTTAATCTGCGATGTGTCATCTTCATCGAGACATCGACATGTTCAATTTTATGCTTCATATGCATTTAGATGTTTACATTAGCATTAGCAACGGGACGAGAATGGCTTTCCTGCACGAGCACCCTTGCTTGAGACGAGTCACTACCCCATGAATTTTTGTGCAACAAAAAAATTAGTGCATTGTTTTTTTGTAGGATAACAAACATGCATTGTAATATCTATGGTTATATGTCTTATGTTGGCTATTGAAGCACATCGTAAAGGGGTAATTGGCACAAAAGGTCCCTACCTTTATAAATTATTGTGTAAATGGTCTCCATTTTTAATATTTTGGCAATCCATCCTCTCCTTTATATTTCTTTTTCAAAGTTCATCCGTACAGCTATTTGTGCTCAATTTTTAGAAGGGCAATTTTGTTCTGTCATATTTTAAGATTTGAAAAATTTTTCAAATAAAATCCCAAAATAATTTATATAGTTGAAGATTAATTATAACAAATTTCATTATTGAATGAATAAAAAATAACTACTTTTTTAATTAATTTAGAACCTTGATTGCAAATTTTTTTAAAAAACATTTACTGTGAATGGATGAAAATACCCTTATGATAATACATGAAGTTAGATATAAATGGAGTTAAAGATGAATTATGCAAAATAAATGTGAATGTGAGGGTGAAATTGTCAAAAAAAAAAATATAGACTGTTTACACAATGATGTCAAAAGCTTGGGACCTTTTGCACCAATTACCCCAGCGTAAACTAAATCAACAATACCACCCTAGGGAAAATTAACAATACAAATTCCCATACAAGGGAATACATAATACACATAAATGTAGAAAATATGGAATGTAGAAAATATGGAATCTTAGCTAAAATTGATCGCCCACCAAACGTTTGGCTGGATTATCCCGTCAGATATGCACATGACAGGTGATAATTGAACAACTCACGTGTAAATTGTTCTATGTGGGTTGTTCCACAGATGAATTGACAAACTATCACCTGCAAAGTGTGTATCTAGCAAGATAATCTCACCAAACGTCTGGCGGGTAATCAAAACTGGTACCTTGGCCTAACTCACTAACCAAATAGACTAGGTATGTTTAGCGAAATTAGTGTATTGTTGATTATCTTATTTGCACTTATTTAAATAAATTCTAGGTATTTGTGTAACATATTGATGATGATGGTGATCGTGTCAGTTTTGCAATGAAGCCAAATAGAGATTTATAATATGGAGTTCACTTCTAATCACAAATAGTCAAGTCAAAAAATAACATGTAATTTTGCGATTTCATACATGTAACGACTTCTAATTGGTAATCAAACTCTTTTATGGAGGCTGGTTGGGTGATTGCGTTACCATGTCTTGCAACAGCATCTCCAATGTCAAATTTCTAGGCATTGTTGAGAGATTATAAAAAAGCAAAAAAAAAAAAAAAAATTACGTGAAACAATCGAGTTGAAATGGAGAAGACTAGTGTTTAATGCTAAAGGTTAAGGTAATTCAGAAAGTGATGGTCGTAGGACAAAAATCACTCTTGTGGGTTTTAGAAATGATGAAACCATTTTTCTTATTGACATTCTAACTGCAACCTCATAAGGATGTTATCATTTTGATTGTAATCTCTTCTAATAGGAGTGGTAATGAGAGAAGATATAATGATATCCTGGTACAAGAAGTAAGACAAAGCTCGGAGCACCATACAGGATTAGAAGAATTCTTTTCAAGGGAAAAAAAATGGATTAGAAGAATTCATGTTTTTGTTTAATTTTTTTCCTTTTTCGGCTTCCTCTTTTCTTTATATATATATATATATTTGTAATCACATTCAGAAGAGTAAATTTATAGTACTCCAAGAGTGTCAAATCCAGTGCTCCTATGAAATGAGAAATGGACAAGTGGATACAAACAACCCAATTTATTATTTAATTGGGGCTTTTTTTGGATAATTTAATTGGGGCTTTTGATTTGTCTTGTTTTCATTTATTATTATTATTATTATTATTATTATTATTATTATTATTATTATTATTATTATTATTATTATTATTAAGAGTATTGAATATTCAATACCCTTAGAAAAGTTTTCCATTTCAGAAGTCAAAAACCCCCTTCCATTTCATTTCCCCTAGCTTATAACTTCACTTAGCCACTTATTGTAATTCATTCATTCATAAAACTATGATTTTAACAAGCATAAAGCATTCTGACACATGGTACGTGTTTCAAACTCAAGAAAAGTGTGGTTAAGCGACAAAAGCAAAACTTCAAACTCAAGATATTGTATCATTAACCTCATTCATGGTTTCAGCGTCTAGGTCCATACATATCTTGAAAACCTAGCACCACCACGCCATGGAAAAAAAAATCAAATATTTCAAGAATGCCTTATTAGGGTACTCTAAGCCAATCAGAAAACCATATATAGATTCAAGGGTCCCACAAGTGGAGTTTTAAGTCCTACATGTGAGATCCTGATTGGCCTAGAGTACTCTAATAGAGTATCCTTAGAGTACTTGAATTTTTTCCGCCGCTGTGGTACAAGTAGCACCAGTTTCTTTTACCTTAACTTACATGCTAAATCAAATCTGTTTACACCATAACAATCAGCGTGAGGCTACAGGACACTAATCCCAGAACCACTTATGGAAGTTTCCTTTTTTTAAACACATTCCCAATTTATCCTGTTAAACTTTTGAGAAGTCGAACGTAAAATCAAAATGATAATAACTATAAATTACTGACTAACAGTCCTAGCAAGACCTGAAAGGAAAGTGTCTCGGAGGGGAGAGTTCTATAGACAAGCTGATTGAAGCTACATAAATTTATATGCCAATTAGGAAAAAGTGTACAAATTCAGCAGATTTACTGCTCTGTTTGAGCTGATTGGGCAAGGTCCGAGGTTGACAAAGTTCCGGACTGATCAACATCAAGGTTTTCAAACTCTTCGATTAAAACCAAGATGTCTTCTTGACTGATTTTCCCCATCTCTTTTAGCTTATACAGCACAAATTCTGCAGCCCTGTCATATGTCAAAATTTATCAAGAAAACAATTAGTTTGTCAAGTTAGTTTCAAATTATGATAACACCCAGAGTAGATGTAGATGAACAGAAAACAAAGAAGCCAAAATGTAAAAATCACTGACCCTACAACCCCATCTTCGTCTAGATCAGCCGCCTCCAAATCCACATTTGTCATTCTCTTAGTAAGAACACACTTAACCAAATCCTTCTGCTTGCTTTCTGTGTTAAGTTCAGCAATATAACAAAAGAACTGGGCCAAACAGAGAGTGCTTGTCAAAATCCAAATTATAGCAAAAATGCGTCCTGCCTTGGTTGAGAAGCTCTTATCTCCATAACCCAAGGTTGTCATGGTAGAGCAGACACAATAAAAGGCGTCAACGATATCCAAATCCTCAACTGTAGCCAGGAAGGCAGTCCCAATGATAATGAGCAATACAAGAAGAGCCATTGTTGTAAAACATTTATACTGTACTTTGTTAGTTTCAATCTCCTCAAGAATTTCCGCTGGACCATGTTTTTGGCTCATTCGCAATGCCTTAATAAGCAACATTTCCTGCTTCTCTACTATGTAGTCCGCACCTTTGCTAAGCATTAGACCAATTAGAGCCATCCCTGAGAAAACAAATGCGCATGCTAGCAATTTTGTAGCAACACTGTTTGGCACAAGGTCTCCATATCCAACAGTAGTCATCGTGACGATGCAAAAGTAAACAGCATCAAGGACGTCATTTATTTTCTCTCCCTTGATCTCATTCATAACAAATGAAAAGCAAATGGTACCTATAGCCAAGTAGATCGTTAAGAAAATGGCTACCTTTTTGAAACTGGGATGTAGCTTATCCAATAAGGATTGAGTGCGAGGAATCATAACAGTCTCATCTTTTCCATTTATCTCCCCAGGAACAAACTCAGCCAAAGGAGCACTTCTACATCGGCGAATTCTTTTTCTCTTAGGATCTGCCTTTTGATTGTTTTGAGATAGAGGGCTTAGCAGTCCAGTCAATAAGGAACTTTCTCCACGATTTGCCATTCCAGCAGGTGACAAATTGTATCAAAAATCTCTATATACTATCTAGCAGCAGAAGCTCATAGAGATCTAACTCCGCACCACCAATTTTATGCAAGCATCACTATAAGGTTCCCTGGGCTTCAGCTTTTGACATTTCAGAATATGAAAATACAACGTTCAATTTTAAAGAATTCATAGCAGTATCATATCAATGCAGGAGATTCACCCACTTCAAAAATTTATAGGGACATATTGCATCCACCCAAATATCAGTTGGTCTGCTCTTTTTAGTCCCGCGTATAAATATTGTCATGGTCAAATCCAAATTTTCCAGACTTATCAAATTCCTAATCTTATTTTCTTACTCATGATCTTCATTCAAGTAGAAAGGATAGTCACTTAGCATATAATTATTAAGTAGAGATTGGGAGAGAGATTACAGTACAAATTTCTCATTCCTTCATCAAAATTCTCTGATCTATGACATGTCATATCGTTTTTTCAGCTGATTAACAGCTAACATGGTTCGCAACTTCCATTCCAAATCATTTCAACATTAAAATCCGCACAAAATTGATGAACTCAACAAGTTGAAATAAGTCAACGACTAAGCCCAGTATTAAATCAGAAACCAGTTGTGAATCAACATTCAAATTCAACAAAAAAGGAAAAATCTAAAGTTAGCACTCAGCGCCTCTTAACTACAGTTAAATTGACAAGAAGAACTTGCACGAGCAAAAAAAATAAAGAACAATGACAATTGACAAATTACCATAGGATTTAAACTTGCAGACGCAATCCAAGTCTAAAGATTGGGTCTTCTCCAAGAGTTGTTCTGGAATCGAAAGCTCAACGAAGGATGGCCGAAACCTGTTTGATACTTGTCCCGTGTGAAATGGCCATATTTGACAGTGATCAGATCAGTCGGTATTAAAACTAATTATTGGACGGGCCAAAACGACAATTCACAATTGTCTGGAAAATGCTAAGTTAATTCCGTTTTGGTGGTTAAATGTGAACCCGGGAGAAGGTTAATTACCCGAATGGCCATTAACTTTAACAGATATTTCTACTTAGCCACTGAACTTCAAAATGTTTCTCAACAGTCATAGTATTTTACTTTGTATTTCCACATGATCATTGAACTTCAAAGTATTTTCCGTTGGCCAATAAATTTCTAATACTTTTGCCCATTCATCACTAGTCACATGTTTTATTGTTCAAATTTAAAGAACTTATTTAAGTGACAAAAACGGAGATCAAATGTACATACAAGTATCACTTCAAGTTCTTATTATACGTGGCACGTGAACAGATTACTTAAATCGAACTAAAAGAAATGTGATTAGTAATGAACGGTAAAAATACCGAAGTTTAGTGACTATTGGAAAATATTTTGAAGTTCAACAACCATGTAGAAATGCAAAGTAAAGTACAATGACTGTTGAGATATATTTTGAAATTCAGTCACAAAATAGAAATATGAGGTAAAGTTCAATAACCATTTGGGTAACTAACCCCAAGAAGTCTGATAGAGATAATTTTGTGAAACTTTTTAAGACGTCGAATATTGACAATGTTGTAAATAGTTATTCTATTTAGTGAATGACTATTATACTCTTTAAACCCTTATTAGTTTTTTAGCAGCCATTCCAGGTTACTTGACTTGTGCTCCAAGTCTTTCTTAAGCAGTACACTTCTATGTATATAAATAGACATCATATGTTGTGAATGAGATATATAATTTATGAGATTTCTCTCTAACTTTTCTCTTTATTTTCTATTCTTTTCTTCTAGTTTATAACACGTTATCAGCACGATCTGTTCTTCAATTATTTTGCATTACGTTTTTTACAATGAATCATGAATGAAATCATAATTAATATGATTTTCCTTCAAAAATTTGAGTGTCAAGGAATTGAATTTTGTTCTTGACATATGAGATGATTTATTTATTTTTTTATTTTAAGGTTTACATATCATATTATTGGGATCTTCATCCAATTTAATGGTGAGATGGATTTCAATTTGGTATATGAAATAATCTATCAATTTAATGGAGAGATATTTCTAATATATTCATGGAACGGTCTACCAATTTAATGGTAACATTCTTTCCAAATTTTGTAATTATTATAGATTTTTTATGAAAAATGTTGAGATATTGAAAGAGCAGGTGCTACACACGATTCTCAAATTTTTATTAAAAGGGATTCATGTAATTAGATCTCAATATTCATTTTTTCAATTTTCAATAAATTTTTAGCATCTAATTATTTATGTCATAATTACTCATTTGTTTCTCCATATAAAAGAGATCATGAATTCTCTCTTGATTGATCCCTTTTTCTGAAATAATTATAGTTGTCAATCACATAATGAATGTGGATATGACAATCACTATTTATATAATTTCTATCATTCCTTCTTGTTCTAGAAACGATATGATATACTACTATACATCCATGCATTGTAATTGATACTTTTTTGTTGGATGTAATATTAGATTCACAAATGACTCATCCCCATATGTTATAATTAATATAGTGTTTGTGGGAATTTAGTCTTTCAATTATATTAATAATAATCTTGAAGATTATTATGATTGCATGATAATAATTCTTGAAGAATTAAAATAATATCTAAATAAATATTCCAGAAGAATATAACTAACCCTAATTATGTAAATAATTTTGATTTCCTTAAGAAACCACAATATTTATTCTGGAAAAATATATTTTTTGATCCTGAAGAATCATAATTTTTTATTTATCATATTATATTATTATTAGTCGGTTTTAGAATGTTTGTGACGTATTACATAATTCGTTTATTCATACCACATATATTTATTGTACTTTCTTGAAGAATGACAGTTAAATAATTGTATTAGTAGCTTTAAATATTATTGTGATATAAATACTATTTGTTAATGAAGAAATCGCTTAATCGATTTATATTTATCGTTGTTTTCAGAAGAAACACGACATTTAAAGTTTCACCAATAATTTTAAAGATTATTGTTTACTAAATATTATTCTTGTGATTCATTATGGTTTTTGAAGAATCATTATTATGTCTCATGTTCTCAAAGAATATATTTGGCTTCGGAAGAACCTAGACATATATATACATTGTTAATTGTGGTTTCTTGAAGAAACATAATCGTTTAAAAATCTGTCAATAATCCTAAAGATTATTTAGATATTATCTTTCGTGATCGAGGAAGAATCACAATTTATGCTCTATATTCTAGAAGAATATGATTGTCTCCTGAAGAGTCTTGGCGTATATTCTTATGGTTCCTAAAAAATCACCAATTACATCTCATATTCCAAGAGAATATGATTGGCTTTAGAAAAGCCATATAAGATTTGTCGTAATTTCTATAGAAACGCGATTTTGTAATTCTTAATAGTCTTGAAGATTATTAAGATTAATACATTGTGATTTCTGAAAAACACAACATAGTCTCATCATATTCTGATTGAATATGATGTGCTCCTAAAGAGCACGATATATGATATTTATATCTATATTTTCTTGAAGAAAAATATAGTAAACAAAAATATTCTTGAAGAATATTTCATATTACTTATTATGAAGTAATTATTGCTTTTTCTTATTCGTTATATGTATAATGTAATGGTTATTGTATTATTTACTTTTAGTTAATTACTTTATAATAAAATTGTATTAAATAAGTTGTTGCTCCCGAAGTAGCACAATTGTAATGCCTCAAATTTAAAAGCATTATTATAATTTTATGGAACATGTGAACATTTGATAAAATTGAAAGTTAAGTTATATTTCAAAATACTATTATTAATGGGTTGAGAATTTTAAAGATATTAACAATTCAAAAATAGCTTGTATGAGATAATGTGGTTTTATTATTAAAGAAAAAGAATGTCGAATACGTTAATATTCATAAGATGTTAAATTTAAAATATTATAAGTTTTAATTAGCTGTTTTATTAATCTCAAAAGTGTTATAATTGAATATTTTATTAAAGGTTCACGTAACTACTAAGAATTTATTAAATGAACATTATTCGACGTACTAAGAATTAATTTGAAGGGTGAGTCGAGGGGGACAAAGAAGAAAAAGAAAGCTAATTGCATGGCAGCCACAAAGTAAATTAAAATATAAAAAAAAGGTTATAAATAGGGGCCAAAGGCACCCAAATAATGGGCAAGAATTGGGAGCTGCAGTTCAAAACAAAAAGGGGGGCAGCGCTTTAGAAATGGCGCACCCCCCGCCCGAAAACGTGCCCCCTTTTTTATAGGGTGCGTTTCTACTTTTATATGGTCTACTTTATGTTTCACTTATTATGT
>CAVNYN010203062.1:0-35896 GCA_963692815.1 Nyctanthes arbor-tristis | reverse complement strand
TATTATCTAGGGACTAGGATTATGTTTTTTATTTTTTCATTAATTTTTAATTTTGGGATTTAGGATTTCCCAAGAAAAATGTCATCATTACTGGAGGTCAACAGAAGTGGAAGTGGTGGTGCATTTCATCCTTTTAGGAAAGAAAGTAGTCTAAGTACTGTAACTATACCACAAGGGCAGATCAGAATCCCAGTGCCGGTGGCGGGACCTATGGAGGAGATAGGAAGCAGAGACGGCAGCAGTGGTTGTGGTAGTAAGGACGATAAGGAATCGCAGTTTCAAAGAAAACCTAGGAGGAGTTGGTCACCTGAGTTGCATAGGAAATTCTTGCAAGCCCTTCATCAACTTGGTGGTTCGCAAGGTATAAAAAATATGTACAATATATGTTCTCAAATCAAGAAACTTTTGTTTAGGGTAATTATTAGTTTACATTTTTCATTGATTTTTTTTTTTTCTCTTGTTGATTTGATTGTGCAGTTGCAACACCAAAACAAATTAGGGATTTGATGAAGGTGGATGGTGTAACTAATGATGAAGTGAAAAGTCATCTACAGGTAATTAATTTGTTGTTTACATGAAATATTTTCCTTGTGAAAACTACTTAAGATTAATAAGCAATGTTTAGGCCTAAATGTGTTATCCATTGTAGAAATATCGATTGCACCGGAGAAGACCAAATCATATGATTCAGAATGGCAGCTCACAAGCGGCGCAATTTCTTTGGGTGGGAGGGATATGGACGCCACCACCTGTATACGATGCTGCGTTGGCCGTGAAAACTGCAGCGATTGCTTGTAATCAAATTTACACACCAATTGCTTTGCGACCGCCACCAGTACAAAGGGAGCTATATAAGCAATTTCAATCTGACGATCCAACCAGCCGAACTGAAGATAGAGTTCAATCTCGATCCTCAGCTACCTCCTCCTCTACACATACAGCCACCAATTCACCGGCTTATTGATTTCATCAGTGCATGCTTAGTATTTAGCACAAGAACATCCTTGTGACTTTTTACAGAATTTTGGCCAGATTTTTGCTTGTTTTTCTTCTTGCACGATATATACCGTCTTTTAGTATAATCATTGAGGAACTATAGTAAATTTTGGGCATTTTCTTCCATATTTATCACCTCCCGATGCTACTTAATTTTTTATAATAATAAATAGTCCATGTAGGCATGAATTTGTTGAAAATTCTTCTACATAATAATAGATAATAATATAATAATAAAGCATGCTTTATATATATTGCTTATTGGACACAACTTGATAAAATAAAAGACATTTGTTTCTTCTAATGGTGTTTAGTATATTGTACGCAACAGGTTCAAGAACTCGGAAAAAATGTTGGTACTCTAAGAGTGTTAAACCATCAGTACTCCTAATCAATTAAGAATTCATATGTGGGATTCAGAGCCCAAATTAAATAACAAATTGAGACTTTTGAATTTACATGTAGATTCTTAATTGACTAGGAATATCGAGTTCAGTATTCTCTTGGAGTACCAAATTTTTTTCAGAGAACTCATGCTTTATGAACAAACCCGGGCAGGGGTGGGGGACAAAAAATTAAATAAATAAATATCGATGAAACCCGCATAGGTCCCCATATATGCATGCATGCCCCATAATTTTTGACCATCAAGGAATAAGGATATCCATGATCATTAATAAACAGAAATGCCTAAATTTAGGATTCAACGCATGAATATGATAAGATTATCATCATAGCTATCAGCTAATTAGCATAAAGTGGTCAATGATGAGCTGCTACGTTTCCAATACTACATGGAATCTTGTATTATTCCATCTAAAGTTTCTGCTTAATTTTAGACTCAAATTTTAAGTGGGATAACTATAACGTAAAAATGTATATAGAAAATAAATATAATTTATGAGGTTATATCATTGACGATATGAATTATTCTAATAAACAATGTTAAACGTAGCACCAGTAGTGTTAAACATTAATCGATGTGGTATTATATGTGAGACCAAATGATTAGTGCAATTAAAGGTAAGCACATATAAACTACTATCATCAATAATGGTGTTTTAGAGAATTACTCTATTCTATTTTGCCTAAGGTTGACAAAATCGATAATAGAAGGAGCAAAATTTTACCTTTTTATTCTTAATGATGTATTCTCTCTCACTTTGTGAAAACATATATATATATATACACACACACATATGGATAATAAGATAATCTCAAACAGTTTCTGTTAACATTTTTAATCTTCCATTTGTCCAAAGTTTGGCATCTATATCTATATCTATATTTACTTGTCTGAGCTTGGACGGGGCCCATTCCAGTATTCCCGCCTAAGCTCAGCCAGTTTACCCTTGTTTTACCATGTTTTTATTTTTTTATTTTAGTTTTTATTTTTTTTTGGGGGGGTTTCCAACAATTTTCTTTAGCACCGCTCGAGGAATACACAACAGCCAGCAAAGTAGGCTCCTGCTTTAATTAATTCATTTGTGGACGCTTCTTCTTCTCTATGCAAAAGTGTTTCCCACGCCACGCTTCACTCCTCTTCCCTGCATTTTCTTCTTCTCAGCCCTAGCCGTCTCTTCAGTACGTCTGCCGGCCGTCTTCTCGATCACAGTTGCTGAAGGCATGGGTTGTAATATTTTCCTGTAAGAGATAAGATTCTTATATTTCTGTAGAAGCTTTGCTCATTGTTACAATTAGATTGTGATGTACAAAACATTGTTTGTAAACCTATTCGGTTATTGTTTGTATAGAACACACCTCTGATAAGCCGATAGACAGTGGCGTACTATCAAGAATGAAGCAGTTCAGAGCAATGTATACGCTCCGGTAATGTAGTGTGTTCATTTTTGTTACAGATAACTTAAATTGCATGTTGAAATTACTAAAATTTAAAGAATTTCATTTGTAGTGGATTAAACTGTAAAATAAAATAAATTTAATTGATTTTTTTCCATGGATGATTTATAACGTAACATGATCGGCCAATACCTTTTTTTTTTTTTTTTGATGTTTCCATATTCCAATATAATTTAGTTGTTAGTTTGCAAAGCTCTTTTTTGATAAATATTTACTGTTAATTTTTCGCTATGTTATTTTTTCTCCTCTATGTTGGAATAGTTGTCTATTTTTTTCTTGCACAGCATTTGCATTCCGTGCATCGCACGGGTAGACGTTTTTTTTGAGGAACTGCAGCAAGATCTCTTATTAATTCTTTACACAACTAATCCAGTTATTTGGCTTTCAGTAGAATTTTGAAGGCAATACTAATTTACTGATTTCTGAATTTGCATAATGTTTTATGGATGTTGGCTCAGTTTGACCAAAGTTGTATTTTAGGAATGTGCTCTGTTACCATTTAAATTATTGAACTACAACAATTTAATTTTTATGGAATGATATTGCTAGGAACTTATATTGGTTGATGTTGGATGAAATGAAGCTTATTTTAAATTAGTATACTGATGACAAGAACAACTACATTGGATGCAATGCTGTTAGGTCCATTTTATTCTCTTAAACAACATGAATATCCTATGTAATAATAATAATGGATAGGAGTTACAAATGATATTAATTATTTAACTTGTGAGAACTGTCAATGCCTTTCATTCCCATGAGATGAATTTCTGACTTGACTAGGATTGATGTTTATTTCATTCTCTAAATATCTTTTGAATGATGGATTTGCAGATGAACTTGGTGACTTAACGCCAGAGCTTAAGCTCTCTTTTCCAGCTTAGAATCAGCCCTCAAATAGCTGCATCAATCCTTATGCAGGTTTCCTGACTTTCAATCAATAATGAGAGAATTTATGCATATCTGTGTAGCTTCTAGAGTAGATTTTTTCATATATTGTTTTTGTTTTTAGGGTGGTAGACATAATTGATATTTACTGCATTTTTGGTGCGTCAGTCCTAAGTTTCATTGACTGCATCATGTCAATTTTGTGTCATGCAACTGCGTCCAAACTTCTTAACTTGCAGCACAATACATAGTTTGTACGGCAGGTCACTTATCTATAGTTGAAGGACATTGATGTTGAGAAGTATAAAATTTTCAAGAAAATGGAAGGTTTGATCAAATTTTCTTCTCTTCTATTCCTAAACCAATCGCAGCAAACTACCCTTTTCGTCAGTATGATGTAAATCACAATTAGCTTTCATTGTTAATTTACTTCTTATCTTTTTCGTTGATGGAGTTTCTTATAGGAAACAAATCAAAACCATCTAAGTCAAGGATTTTGTTTGAAATATTAGGAGTTACACAATTAAATAAGATTTAAGGCTATTAAATAAGAATTCATATTTGTAGACAGTCAAACTATTTCTTTCCATCTATTGTGCAATGTTGCTTCATTAATGAGTTTTTTTTTTTTTTTGGTTCCAATTTAAGCACATCAAATCACTACTGTATGAGGATTGCAGAAAATCTAAACCAAGATGAGGGGTAATCACTACTTTTGTAATGTTGATTTGTGTACATATAATCTGGTATAGAAAGGGAAAACTTGAGGGTTTTAGAAAAAGCATATAACTTACTTGATGACATAGCTCTTTAGAAAAATGCCTCTTTTTTATAAGAAAAAGGAAGTAAAGAGTAAAGTGAATGGGAAAAACCTCAAGTCAAACTAGAAGCTCTGGCTTAATTCTCTCAGGCGGTAGTACATGTGTCCTGTTTTTTTTTTTTTCTACCTGCAGTTGCTATAAGCATTTCAGGTTTTGGTTTTTTAATAGGATTTTTTACAGTTAATTTGTAATGTTGATTTGTTCACATTTAAGTTGGTATGAAGTGGGAAAATTTGACGGTTTTAGAATGATGCTTCTTTTTTCGTCAGTTTTAATTGGGGAGCTTGGTCACTTTGAAGCTGATATGGACAAAATTAAATATGAATATATCAGGTCTTTTTCTACATGGGAGCAAGTTGATGCCATCCAGTTGGATTGTCTTTCATAGGTAATACACTTTAATTTCCTGACATCACTAAAATTAAAATGTTTCTTTGTTATTACATTTTTTAATTGAAAAGGAATATTCTTACCGATGATATGCTGCTTTTTTCTTTAATCATTGTGGATTTTATGACTGTGACTTAGTAGCTCTATAATTTTGTCTGGGGAGAAAAAAATAGCTCAAGTTTGTGAATTTTCAGGATGTGCATCTTGAATAATTTTTTGGTTTAGATTTGCAGTGTGAAGTTATAATTGCGAGGAAATATTGATGATTTAGTTACTTGATAAAGAAAAACATTTATCTGTTTTGAGCTTTTGTATTATTGTGTCATGGAATTTATCCTGTCAAAAGTAGTAGTATTGATGCAGTCATTCTATATTTTGGTAATGGAGAGAACTCTTTTTTTATGATCAACAAAATATTATAAGTGCATTTTTGTTTGGTCTATGGGCTATAATTTGTGATCAAACTTTTAAGTTTTTAAAATTTCATTTTGATCATTGAATTTTAAATGTTTAGAAGACAATAGTAGTTCCAAGTTTTGCCTTCAAGACTTCCGAAAAGGGCTGGTGGACTTTGGGCCTCTGCCAAGGTGAATGAAGAGGCTAATGAAGGTTTGCCATTCCTTTTATTTCTTCTCTTCCTTATTTGTTTTTGTACTCATTTCTACTGAAAATAGAAAATGAGGAGGCAAATCTATAAGAGATGGAGAGTGAAGATGCATATGTAAGAGTCATCATCACCAGGGTTTTATAACTCTTTCAAGCTATAATGAAATTTTGTTATTTACTTTTCTTAGATTGAGTTTGTTTATTGCCCCTTAGCGTATAGTTAAATTGGATTTCAGAAATTATGTTTATATTTTCAAAAGGGGAAGCCATTTGGTTGTTAACATTTCATTGTGCTTATTTAAATAACAGTTTCTACCTGTTTTGTTTCAGAACAGGTTTTGATTTGAATCAAATTGCAATTTGGAGGCTAAGAAGTTGATAAAAATGCCTTTGGTGTCTCAAATTTGGTTAAAGCCTGTAAGATTGGTGGCTTTCTTTTGGCTAGACTCCTTTTCATTTAACATTGAGTTTTGTGCTTATTTTAATTTAATGGTTAGAGAAATGATTTGTGAACAATCTGATTTAAATAATTAAGTTCAGGTTAGTTTTCTTTTTAAACGATTTTCATTATTGTGTATTGTATTTATTGATAATTATCTTATTTAATTTTATGAGCACTTTTATATTATTGGAGCCATATTACTTTCCTGGGTACTTTCTTCTGTATGATCTCATCAAGGCTATAGACTTTTCCTTACTAGACAAGAAACAAACATTTTACCTTTATAACTATTGAATCAGCTTGTGTGGGCTTTTCATTTGCTCAGGAAAATTCCCTTTTTTCATGTTCCTCTTTTCGAACAACTTCATGCATATTTGATGGATGAAATGAAAGCATAACAAGAGAGTACTTTGTAGATTTGGGGATTCTCAGTTGCATGAATTACTTTATTTTTTTTTGTGTCGGGAGGGGGAGGGGAGGTCAGAAAAGAGAGAAGAGAATGGAAAACTCAACTTAGAATGCAATAAGTTGCATAACAATAAGGAGTTGAAGCCGAATGTGGCATATTCTCAAACCTCAAAATCATTCTCTACCTGTTTTATTCAAGAAAATTACTTTAACATTTGAACCCACGATTCTATGTTTTTCGGAGTAAATAGTCATTTTATATTATTTCTTATCAGACTTTCCTGGTTGCATTTTGCTTAAGGATCATCTTGATTCATATGAGAACATAACTGGTGGATGAAAGTTTTGGATTCTCATAATCTATTTTAATTATGAAATACTCAATTCTAAATTGTATGATATTGCTTAATCTACTACATTTGCTGGCGTAAAATGTTGACTTAGCATCTGCACTATTGTCTTAGCTGCATTGCATCTGTTGTGAATCTGAAAAGTTAGACTTGTGAATCTCCCAAAGATTGTGTTCTATGATTTAAGGATTTGGTTTGAATTATTAAGGAATTCGGTGAGAGAATCCCTTTAATTTACTTACCTATGTGGTGTTACTTACCTTGTAATATATGTTTTTATCGTATGGGCATTTGCACAATTTATAGTGATTGAAATTGAAAGAATTACCGTGTCAAAGGGGAAAAAAGAAAAAGAAAGGAAATTGAAAGAATAATCTTTTATTATATTGGTACTAATGTGATGTCTTCTATAAAGTATAGTCTCATTAGAGAGTATGCATACTTTGATACCATTTTGATAATTGAGTTTTGACCATTTTGTTAATATATTTTATTTATTTCTAAAAATATATACTTCTCGTGCATCATACGAGTACATAAAACTAGTTGTTTATCTATTCCGTCACTCCATTTTGTCCCCTACCTCCCTTCCTCCCTCCCTTTTGTCCCCTCCCTCCCTCCCTCCGAATCTAATAATTTTGCGTTGCATTTACAAATACACAAAAAGTAGAATTCAAGATGGATAAACATTTACAAATACACAAAAAGTAGAATTCAAGATGGTTTATCCAGTAATAGAATAACTCATTCACAAGTGCTTAAAACCAGTGCATCTGAATTAACTGATATATATTGTTATAAAAATAATATTATGTAGCACCATTGGTGCTTGACACGAGTCTATGTGGCATCTAAAGTGACGTTAAATGATAAATAAAATTAAATGAATAAATAAATAATTTACTTAATTCAATTTATCATTGAATATCACTTTAATATGGTGTCAAGCACCAGTGATACTAAATAACATTACTCGTAGCGTGTCAAGGCTAGATCTTCTAGGCAAACCGCCTGTAGCCCCTGAAAAATGAAGTGGAAGGCCATTTAAATTTCTTTAGTATGGCCCAAAATTGCATTATGCATTGTAAAAGAGTACATAACACAAAATTTGTTTAGAATCTCTATAATATCAGAAAACGGCTATGACCATCGTTTAGACAACCTACAATGGCAACTTCTTGTCATGACTATAGGCAAAGCTACAATGACGACATTACATGTTGTTACAAAATGCCGTTGTTTTTGGTAGCTTCTATTTTTTTTAGCGTCCACATTCCTATGGGTGAGATTCGCTTACATTTTAGAAATAATTCATCAATAGTTCATTCACCCATCCTTCTCCAGTATACGTCCTTGATGGAATACATGCCCTATCAAATGCCAAATCTCTCGAGTCTCCATTGTGTTTGGTTGGTACTGCTTTATATATGTAGGTATTAGTACTGTCTTAGAAGCCATATCTGAATATTTTCTAAGCATCAAAATTCAATTTTTTGGGGCGCCGTCTTCTCCTGTTAGGTAGAAATAGTTTTTCCACCAGTGCGTTGCACTGCCTTAATTGCATGACAATATATAATGAACACTACAAAAATGATAATACATATAAAGACAATTGAAGTGATTATTATGTAAATACAAAACCATTGATTAAACATACAGCATTTTAAATCGAAGATATCTTTTTTTCTTTTTTTCCTCAAGTATTACAAATTTTAAGACACTTTTTTTTAAACAACATTTGTCGTATTATTTGTTGGTTTTATACACGGAACTCATTTCTGATTCCAGCAAAATATACTTAATTAAGACATAAAAGGGCAAATCGTTTGATTTTTCTCCCCTTTATTTTTTTAGTTCCTTATTTACTTTTAATATGTTAAAATGCGATCTATACTTATTAGACAAAAAAATAAAACTAGAAAACATATATATATTTTTTTCTAAGCGGCTTGATTTAAACAAAGATCTCTTAAATTAAGTTAAATGCCAAACAATAACTAATCATCTCTTTTACTTGTTAAAGTTTATACAAGTCGTAAAATTACTAAAAGTTTTTAATAGAATTCACAAACAACATTTTTCTTTTCTTTTTTTATTTTTTTGGTGCATGATTTATTTAATTTAAACAATAACCAGTAGTTCAAATAGATGGTGCAATGATTAGATACTCATATTTCAAGTGGGAAATCTTGGATTTGAATCACACCTATTTCCCGTCCCATATCTCCGCTTTGTATTCACAGAGAGAGAGAGAGAGTCCATCTAATTGCAAACCAATAACTAAAGCACTTTGTTTTTTACTTATAAATAAATTTAAAAAAAATTGCACAAATAATTTACTCGATTTGAATTTTCTCTACTCGATTTTAGTCGAGTCCTGTTGTGTTGTTGTTTCAAGTGTATTTTCCCATTAACCATATAAAAACGGTTCAAGCTCCACAAGCAAGCTACGTTGTATATATTCATGTGCATGGGGAGAGAGAGCACACCCGAGGTGGTAGTCATGATGGTGTTTTAGAGCTTGTTTGAAGTTGTTTATTTTTTCAATTTATGAAAGGAATTTTTAATGAATGAAAATGGGCAATTGAAGTTTGAAATGTGTAGTGATTATTGAGTAGTTGGCAAATCAATAGTCAAATCATAGATGAATTTATAAAGAGAAAAAATAAAGATGTTCAAACAACCCCTTAAATGCTTTCACAAATGTAAAATGAATTACTCAATACGTGTTTAATGATAATGACATACCGCGGCTGCTAAGTATTGGTTCCATTGCTATGATTCTTGGCCACGTTTTCAAGTCTACTTCAAGTTCGAATATGGTCTTCTCTATGTGTGGATATTAGCATGTTGTAGTATAAAAAAAGGAGAACTCGTTAATCCCTAAAAAATAGAGGACTCAATCCCTCTTGAATCTCGGAAATATTTAATGTAAATTTATAATCACTAATAATAATCTCTTAAGAGGTGTATTATTCAAATAAGTAACTTAAAAAGGAGATCGGAAGAGCGTCGTGTAGAATTAAAAAAATTTAAAAAATGTGTGTTTTGCTTGTACATAAATTTTTTTCTTTTTTCGATAAAAAGTAAATATTTTTACTCGATTTGTATTTTTTCTACTCGCCGTTGTCTTTTCGAGTCTATTTTCCCATTAACCCTAATACGAAGCTTCACGAACTAGCTTGGTTGTAGACATTCACGTGCATAGGAAGAGCGAACCCTAGGGGATAATCATGATGTGCGTTAAATGCACGACGTGACATTTTTGGGAAATGTCATTTCACGTCCAACTTTACGCAAACAATGACGTTATTTTGTCTTCTCGGCCTTGAAACCCAAGTGGGACTTCACTTTTTGCTTTCTTTTAAAACCAACTAAAAAATATGATATATATCAAATACTAGCATAGTAATAATAAGTCATACTAACTTGAGTTGAGCACCTCTTCGTGCCGAATTTCCTTGTGAGCATTTTTAATGTAACAATTAACGTCTAAAGTCAATATAAAAAGAAGGCACACATACAAAATTAATTGGACCTTATTTACAACTTGTATGATTCTCATTATTTTTTTAATTTATAATTTTATTTATCACTGTTTTGATATTTAATTTGATAACTATTCAATTATAACCCTAACCGTAATCTGTTTTTATTATGTGCTTATTTGATACTTAATACTAATTTGACAATTTACTTAGTTACAATAATATATTTCAAACTTTTTTACATTTTCAATATAACATTATGTCTCTCTCCTCATTGTAATTTCTCCAAATTTAAACAAATTACAAGCATAAAATTACAATCAAATGGCAATTGTCAAGGTAATTGCTTTTAGGTTGGGTTATTTTTATGAGTCCCCTTTTAGTACCATATGTACTACAACAATATAACCTCATACAACACATGTGGTTTTATATCATTTTCATTACCACGTATCCAAGTCGTGTTGTGGGGGTGGCAGCGCTGAAAATGTTCTAGCACCATATGTGTGGTATTTTATGACACTACACAGCTCATGTAGCGTGTATGTTGATACTTCCACATACACGCTATATAGGTTGTGTAATGCCATAAGGTACCACACATATAGCGCTAGAACGCCGCTCGTGATAGCGCACCAAGTGAAAGGTTATTGTTGAAGTAACAAAATAATTGGGGATTTTCATAATTAGAGTATTTGTTGGAAAATAAAACTCTTAAAAAAGAGCTGCAAATCGTGAATTACACAGAGGGTGACACCACGTAAGATGACATTTTCGTATTGAATTGAATAAAATTACACCGTTTCGTGAAATGAAGCTGACAACTATCCTGGGACAGAAAAGTGACCAGAACATTTCTCTTTGAATGAGGGCATGGGAAGAGTGCACCCGAGGGGTAGTCATGATGTGTATTAAAAGCTTTCACAAATGTAAAATGAATTATTCAATATGTTTAATGATATTTACATACCGCGGCTCACCGCGGCTGCTAAGTATTGCTTCTTATTGCTATGATTCTTGGCCACATTTTCCAGTCTACTCCAAGTTCGAGAATGGTTGTGTGTGTGTGTGGATATTAGCATATAGAACTCGCCAACTCTTAAAAATAAAGGACTCAACCTCAATAATTTTGATCTAACACCATATATAGGGTACGCTATGGCGCTATATAGTCCATGTATCGTGCATGTGACGTGCCACAATGCACGCCACGCCACAATACATGCCACATGGTCTATATAGTGTCATAGCGTGCCCGATGTATGGTGCCGGAATATAACTCCAACCTCAATCCCTCTTGAATCCTGAAATATTTAATGCAAATTTATAATCAATCACTAATAATAATTTCTTAAGAAGTGTGTTATTCAAATAAGTAACTTAAAAAGGGGAGAAATAAACATCTTTGAGAAAAATAAAAAAATAATTTTTTTTTTTTTTTTTTTGTGTTTTTACTTGTACACTAAAAAGGGAAATATTGTACAAATACTCGATTTGAATTTTTTGTGCTCAAATTTGAGTCGGGTCGCGATGCGTTGTAGTTTCAAGTCTATCTTCACAAGCTAGCTTGTATATGTTCACGTGCCTGGGAAGAGCGAACCCTGGGGAATAATCATATGGACATTTTCGGGGATTGTCATTTCACTTCCAACTTTAATGCAAACAATGACAAAAAATAAATTTTCTCTTCTCAGTCTCGAAACTCAAGTGGGACTTTACTATTTGCTTGCTTTTGAAACCATTCCATTACATATAACAATAAAAAATACGTCAAATTGTGATATATCAAATACTAGCATAGTAATTCATACTGTCTTGAGTCGGTGAGCACCTCCACGTGTCGAATTTTCATGAGAGCGTTTTTTCTAAATGCTATAGTCAACGTCCAAAGTCTAGGGCCAGGCCCATTTATCCCTTTCAGTAACCCCACCGGTCTCCTAGTACCCTAACACCTTCCACTCCCGAGAAACCCTAGAGAAAATGGCCGCCCTTCTCAGAAACATGCGCCCTCGGCGCCGGCCGATCCTCCATCTACCCATACTTTCCGGCCTCATTCATTCTCCCACAACCCAACACAATATCGTCCCTGATTTTTCGTATCTTGCAAAACAAAAATTGTTTTCTACCTCAACAGACTAGAAAAAAGGCGCGTTTTTAAACCCCTCTTCATCCTGAAAATGCATCTGCTGATTTGAAGGAATCGTCTGAAAATGCATCTTCAGACTTGAATCTGCAGGAATCATCTGAAAATGCAGATGTATTTTGAAAGAATATGCCGCATTATTCTCTTTTATTAGGCCTCAAGATATCGGCAATGTTTTGAGTCTCATCCAGTTAGCTTGCGCGGTTATTACTCGAAAGCCGTCTGGAACCGGATCTGAAGAGCCGGACAAAACGGGATCTGACGACCCGCCTCGAAAAGAGGTGGGTGCTACCGTAGATGACACTGACTACACGCGGATGATGGGTGCGATATCTTTTTGTCAGCAACCCTCCATATTACATATGTATTGTTCATCATTTTCTTTAATGTTGTTGTGCTTTTGTCTTTACATAACCAGGCATGGGCTCCCTTGTGCTTGTGGGCTACATTTTGAGGGTTTTGATGTCTACTCGTTCTCCCAGTCCAAGTCCTGGTATGGTTCTTTTCTCACACTCTTTTTGTCACAGTTTACGTGTGGACATGTACTTGCTGAGCATGTTTATCTCTCCCTGTGCCTCTTTTTGCAGTGAAACCGCTGGAGCTAGAGGGAGGGAAGTTGGTTTTAGAAATCCCAAGGGGCAGAAAGGACTTTGTTGATTTGAGATATCAACAATGTGAAGGTATGTCATTTCTTTTAAACACTAGTGTTTTGTGCTGTAATTAACTAATTATATTTTAACTTTGACCATTTGGATACTGTCATGATTGGAAATAAATTGATTCGCACGTTAGGGTTACTCTTAAAATTTATAATTTTAAAAATAATAGAAAAGCATGACGGAAGTGTGCATCTTCATAAAATGGGTTGAGACTTCTTTACTGAACTGGTTTTGAGAATTGCATAGAACTTGAATTTCCTTCAAGTGCTACTTACTAAAACGTGATTTAGTAATTAATGATAATTAATCATATTCATCAAACTAATTGAGCTTTACATGAACGTGCACTAAAGTTAAAAGTTAGCAGAAAAAATTTCTCCAAGCAAACAGCAACACTATCAGCAGCTATGCAGCTACTTCCCAGACACAGTGTTTTCTTGAAAGAATCAGCAGTCAGTTTTCCAACACTGTGTTATGAAATATGCTCAATTTATTATGTGTGATGGAAGTTGTGATCTTTGAGGAGTCAAACTAATAATATTTTTTAAGAATCGAATTTAGTTTTTAAATACTAATCAGGCTTGAAAGAAAAGCAAGAAGACAAAAACAAAAATATCCAATAAAGTTAAGACACTAAGGTCTTAAAGTATGCTTCAACAACAAACCAAAATCACCTAACATATGGCTGTGAATTCTTGGATGGAACAATGCTCATAACATATATGCAAAAAAATACCAGATAGGCCTTCGAATATTTTGTGAAGATGAAATTGTTAAAGATTCCACATTTCTAAACTCTTATCAACTCTACATGTTAAATTGGTGCAACCTCAAGTCATAACATATTCTTTATGTATAATTAAACGTTGCAAATTAAATGCTATTGGAAACTAAACATTTTTCAGTTATCAATGATAAATTAAATTAGAAATAGTATGCTTTCTGAACATGTCATCATAACTAAAATAATCTCATCACACTTAAATTAATCTAAAGCCGTAAAAATCATTTTTTTCTGGAAGGAAAATTTTCTTTAATATAAATAAAAATTCATTTTTAATGACAATATAAAAATCTATAGTGTTCAAAATGACTAAAATCATGGCAAAACATATATATTACCTTGACAAGTTTTTCTTACCACATTGCACATTGGTGTACTTTTTATGGGCATCATAAGTTTTGTTGGGGTGTGGTAATTCGTAAGAAACAATAGATACAGATAATGCATAAGCAAATACACTAATATTCGAATTTGATTTGTATAAGATATGGACCCATGTGATTTCAACACAGGCCATAATTATGGTGTGGTGCGCTATATTTTTGTGTGTGTGTGTGTGTGTGTTTTTTTTTAATTTAAAGATTGGTAAAGTAAATGTGATTTATCTATAAAAATTGCACTTTAACGGTGGTCTAATTGTGACATGGTTAATAAAAATAGTAGTGTAGATATAACAACTCTATTTTTTGTTTAATTTATAAGTACGTAGTAAGAGATTCTTCAAAAGGTTGAGAATCCTGAAACGAGAAATAAATGTCTGACAAAATGGTCTTAAAATTAAAAAATTGGGGACACCGTGTGTAAATTTATTCAAAAAGAAAATAAGGGGAAAAAATGACCATCAAGTTAATTCTTGTAATGTTTTGTAGGAACCAGGGATTTGAAGAATCTTTCGTGTGGTGTGACAGACAGATCCTTTTGAGTCGGAGACCAAATATTAGTAAATTGACTTCACCCCCACCTCATGGTTATCAACTTACATTAATCATTTTTTTTTTTTTGGCCCTTGTAGCACGGGACTATGAAAGGAGTTGTAACGAAGAAATGACTGTTTCTTACACTGCTGAAATTATTAGAAAGTGGGATTACGGTTAGGATTCCAAACACTGAGTTCAGCAAAAAAATAGCAAGTATTTTATTATTATTATTATTCTATCACGTTCAAAAATGTAATTATTATTGTATCATATTTAAATTTTCATTAATTTTTTAACTGTAGCATTTGACGGTTGTGCAAGAGCGACATGCTGGACTATTGCGAAGGGGAATAGATTCCGTCAAGGTTGGATATAAGAAGATTTTTTGGTGAAGAGACTATTGAAATAGAATATTAGCAAAAAAATTTAAACTGAGGCCACTTATAAAGCATTCAAAGTTAAAATCACATACTTTACTTAAGCACACCAATTGCATTACAAATAATCTCCCACCCCCATAAAAAAAATGGGAGGGGGGCACAATTTGCACAATCACTTCTCAGCATTTTCTATGCCTTTGGAAACAAATCAGACACCCAGTTGAATACATGCACAAATAACAAATACATATCAAGAAAGAGTAGAAAAATCAGTAAAGTATATTATTTTAACTTTGACTGTTTCATAAGTTGCCTCAGTTCAAACTTTTTTCCTAATATTTTATTTCAATAATCTATTCACTAAAAAATCGTTCTATATCCAGCCTTGACGGAATCTATTCCCCTTCGCATCTATTCCCCTTCGCAACAGTCCAGCATTTCGCTCTTACACAACCGCCAAATGCTACAGTTAAAAAATTAATGAAAATTTGAATATGACAGAATAATAATTACATTTTTGAACGTGATAGAATAATAATAATAAAATACTTGCTACCTTTTTGCTGAACTCAGTGTTTGGAATCCTAACCGTAATCTCATTTTCTAATAATTTCAGCAGTGTAAGGAACAACCCTTTCTTCGTTACAACTCCTTTCATATTCCCGTGTTAGAGAGGCAAAAAAATAAATGATTAATGTAAGTTGATAACCATGAGGTGGGGGTGAAGTCAACTCACCAATATTTGGTCTCCGGATCTGTCTGTCACACCACACGAAAGATTCTTCAGGGTCCTTGTTCCTACAAAACATTAGAAGAATTAACTTGATGGTCATTTTTTCCCCTTATTTTCTTTTTGAGTAAATTTACACACGGTGTCCCCAACTTTTAAATTTTAAGACCATTTTGTCAAACATTTATTTCTTGTTTCAGGATTCTCAACCTTTTAAAGAATCTCTTACCACGTATTTATAAATTAAACAAAAAATAGAGTTATTTCTACACTACTATTTTTATTAACCATGTCACAATTAGACCACCGTTAAAGTGCAATTTTTATAGATAAATCACATTCACTTTACCAATCCGTAAATTAAAAAAAAACACTCATATTTGACACACCACACCATAATTATGGTCTGTATCGAAATCACATGGGTCTATATCTTATTCAAATCAACTTCGAATATTGGTGTATTTGCTTATGCAGTATCTGTATCTATTGTTTCTTACCCGTTACAACACCCCGACAAAACTTATGATGCCCATGAAAAGTACACCAATGTGCAATGTGGTAAGGAAAGCTTGTCAAGGTAATATATATGTTTGGCCATGATTTTAGTCATATTGAACACTATAGATTTTTATATTGTCATTAAAAAATGAATTTTTACTTATATTAATGAAAATTTTCCTTCTAGAAAAAAAATGATTTTTACGGCTTTAGATTAATTTAAGTGTGATGAGATTATTTTAGTGATGATGACCTGTTCAGAAAGTATACTATTTCTAATTTAATTCATCATTAATAACTGAAAAATGTTTAGTTTCTAATAGCATATGTTATTAGAAAGAATATGTCATGCATTGAGGTTGCACCAATTTAACAGGTAGAGTTGATAAGAGTTTAGAAATGTCAAATCTTTAACAATTTCATCTTCACAAAATATTCGAATGCCTATCTGGTATTTATTTGAATATAATTAATTAGCACTTGAAGGAAATCCAGGTTCTATGCAATTCTCAAAACCAGTTCAGTAAAGAAGTCTCACCCCACCTTATGGAAGATACACACTTCCGTCATGCTTTTCTAATATTTTTAAAGTCATAAATTTTAACAGTAACCCTAATGTGCGGATCAATTTGTTTCCAATCATGACAATATTTAAATGGTTAAAGTTAAAATATAATTTGTTAATTACGGCTTGCGTGCGGACGCACACACAAAACACTAGTGTTTAAAAGAAACGGCATACCTTCACATTGTTGATCTCTTACATCAACAAAGTCCTTTCTGTCCCTTAGGATTTCTAGAACCAACTTCCCTCCCTCTAGCTCCGGCGGTTTCACTGCAAAAAGAGGCACAGGGAGGGATGAACATGCTCAGCAAATACATGTTCACACGTAAACTGTGACAAAAAGAGTGTGAAGACAAAATATCATATTACTATGTCTTACTATTACTATGCTAGTATTTGATATATATCAATTTTTTTAGTATGTAATTGAATGGTTTTGAAAGAAAGCAAAAAGTGAAGTCCCACTTGGGTTCCAAGGCCGAGAAGACAAAAGAACGTTATTGTTTGCCGAAAGTTGGACGTGAAATGACATTTCCCAAAAATTATCCCCTAGGGTTCGCTCTTCCTATGCACGTGAATGTCTACAACCTAGCTAGCTTGTGAGGCTTCGTACTAGGGTTAATGGGAAAATAGACTCGAAAAGACAACGCAGCGAGTAGAAAAAATACAAATCGAGTAAAAATATTTCCTTTTTATCAAAAAAAGAAAAAAATTTATGTACAAGCAAAACACACAATTTTTTAAATTTTTTTAATTTTTCACGAAGATGTTTATTTTCCCCCTTTTTAAGTTACTTATTTGAATAATACACCTCTTAAGAGATTATTATTAGTGATTATAAATTTACTTTAAATATTTCTGAGATTCAAGAGGGATTGAGTCCTCTATTTTTTAGGGGTTGACGAGTTCTCCTTTTTTTATACTACTACATGATAATATCCACACGGAGAGAAGACCATATTCGAACTTGAAGTAGACTTGAAAACGTGGCCAAGAATCATAGCAATGGAACCAATACTTAGCAGCCGCGGTATGTCATTATCATTAAACACGTATTGAGTAAATCATTTTACATTTGTGAAAGCATTTAAGGGGTTGTTTGAACATTTTTATTTTTTCTCTTTATAAATTCATTTATAATTTGACTATTGATTTGATAACTACTCAATAATCACCACACATTTCAAATTTCAATTGCCCATTTTTATTCATTAAAAATTCCCTTCATAAATTGGAAAAAATAACAACTTCAAACAAGCTCTAAAACACCATCATGACTAC
The DNA here is from genome assembly GCA_963692815.1 of Nyctanthes arbor-tristis. Classification (NCBI taxonomy): domain Eukaryota; kingdom Viridiplantae; phylum Streptophyta; class Magnoliopsida; order Lamiales; family Oleaceae; genus Nyctanthes; species Nyctanthes arbor-tristis. The sequence goes on along the minus strand of CAVNYN010203062.1, from coordinate 17,687 downwards.
CACCTCGGGTGCACTCTCTCTCCCCATGCACATGAATATATACAACGTAGCTTGCTTGTGGAGCTTGAACCGTATTTATATGGTTAATGGGAAAATACACTTGAAACAACAACACAACAGGACTCGACTAAAATCGAGTAGAGAAAATTCAAATCGAGTAGAGAAAATTTTATTACTTCGATAATAACCGTTCGCTTTGTGCACTACGACCCCCCACAATACAACCTGGACATGTGGTGCACCAGTAAAAATAACCCAACTTAAAAGCAATTACCGTGACAATTGACATTTGATTGTAAATTTTTTCTATATATGAGCTCATTTAATGCTCGTTATTTGTTTAAATTTGAAAAAATTATAACGAGGAGGGAGGCAGATCTTGTATAGAAAATACACAAACATTTGAAATATATTATTGTAATTGAACAAATTGTCAAATTAATCAGTAAAAAATAAAATTATAATTTAAGAAAATAAAATATGGCCGGTGTACACAATAAAGATGGTACGTCGGATCACGACCTCTTGGCCCCCTTGACAGCTGTCAAGGAGATGCTCTAGATTTGTAGGCATAATGGAACGCAATTTTTTTCTCTGATACTAATGTTTGTTTTTTGTTCGACCTTCTCAAGAGCAATAGTTTCTGACAATGAAGCTTTGAAAGCCGCGATCGCCGCCAAGGCTAGAGAAGCGGAGGAAAATAGGGCCCGTTTCAGCATCAAACGCCGAGATAACCTTAAGAGGAAAAGGACAAAGACTGCCTCTTCCACCTCAAAGGTCGCGACTCCACATGCTCGTGCCTCTAACTTCTCTATGCCTCCCCAAGTTCCTCGCGCTCCTCCCGCCCACTCTCCAAGGGAGACCCCCGAGGAAAGACAGGACGGGCCTAGCCAGTCTCGTGGCAAGTCGATAGTTATTAGCAAAATTAGAGCTTGTTTGATGCTCTTTATTTGTCGAAATATAGAGAATTTATAATGAGGATAGATGTAGAATGTGTTTTGAGAATGTAAAAATGTTTAAAATATATAATTGTAATTGAATAATTATCAGATCAAATATCAAATTAGTAGTAGGTAAAATTATAAATTGATGTTCCAATGTTATCTTCCCTTTTGATAGGTAAAGAACGTTTAGAAAATAAAGAGTAAAGCAAATCATTACAATGCATGCCCAGGGTGCAATTCCAAACACTACAACATGTGATTTGAAGTAGAATTGCTGAGGAAAATAATGTAAGAGCCACACCATTTTCATATAGAATTGCAATCTACTACCAGAATAGAAAGAAACCTGAAGTCTTAAATCACAAGAACATTTAATTGTGCAAATGTAATCTATAATTAGAAATGGAAAAGAACCAAATCTTAATCTATGTGATAATCTTTGACATATTTGATTCCTATTTTGCCGTCTACAGCTAATATTAGAGGAGGTCAGATCTTGATCTTTATGAGCGTTTTTGCTTCCATTATCATCCTTATGATTCTCAGTTTTTGCACACTCCTTTTCCTGGTTTCCCAGTTGCAATGCAACTTTCATGCTTTCCCTTCTCGTGAATCCCTTATAGAAGTGAAAATAGAATAATAAAAAGGCAAAAGGAAGAAAACTAGAAAAGATTGAAAAGTCATAGTTGCAAGACGTAGGTCTCTCGTCATCGCCCTTCTACAATGAAAAAGTAGCAAACGAGTAAGGTTTACGGCAATACTAATTATTAGCATATTTGCTTCCGTTATCGTCCTCATGATTCTCAGTTTTTGCACATTTCTTTTCATCGTTCCCTAGTTGCAACGCAACCTTCCCGTTTTCCCTTCAAATGAAAAATTAGCAAATGAGTAAGTTTTACAGCAATACCTATTTAACTGCAATGTGCCTCGGCCCACTTGCGTCACTCTCTTATCTCTTCCTTTTCTCTAAGAGGGTGTTTGCTTCCATTATAAATATGTTTGCTTATAAACATATAAAATAAATGTTGGAGATTTCATTGTTTCAAGGGAATGTCTGATTGAAATTGTGTTTATAAATTGATGAGTAAGAATGGACAATGGGAAGCAAGCAACTTCTAAGTTTCGGAGTTCATCTACTTTTATGTTAACTCAAACGATAACTCACAAAGCATGGCAGACATGACAAACAGACGTATCTAACCACTTTTGAGGCTTGCTACTCAGCATGCCAACAAGCAGCTTCAAAACACTACTTTTTGAGACATTTGTGAAATCTCAGATTCCAAAAACGATGATGCTACTCATACTTTCAAGTCCAAATTAGCAGATTCTAATATAATTATCATTTCTCCTGTTCAAGAAACCTAGATACACAATACTAGTAAGAATGTGTATACCGTAAGATAAAGTAGGTAGCATAATAAGGTTTCAATTGTTTATTTCTTGAGTTTCCAAATGCAATTGACCTGTCCTTTTTGCGGGAATATTTCCTCATAAGAACTTGTCAAGGACAGTGGATCTTGAGAACCGCAATAAAGAAACGATAATAGCTAGTAGCAATTCCAAGTATAATAAGAACTAAAAATGCAAAATGAACTAATATCTGAAGCTTACCTGCTAAAAAATTGATGAGGATAAAGTCGATTAAGAAAATCCAGATGAAATATTCTCTAGTAACTAAATCAGAACTCATATCAATAGAATATAAAATTGTTGTCATGATGATTCTTTGTAAATCATTCCTTGTTTACACATTATAACCGTTAGCCTTTTCTTGCATATAAGGGATATGTAGCTCAAGTTTCTAAATATACAATAGTGAATAAAATCACAGAAAGTTGTCTTGCACTTAATACTTTTCTCAAATTCATTTTCTTTTTATTTGATTATGGTATCAGAGCCTAACTCTTCAATGGAAGCATTTGAAGAACCAAAACTTTCATTCCAATCTTTTCATCAGTGTTTGAGCTTAATCTCTATCAAACTTTCCACCACAAACTTTTTGTTGTGGAAATCTCAAATACTGCCGTTAGTTAGAAGTCTTGGCTTAGAACATCATATTATTGGTACTAAAGTGCCTGCTGATGAACTTGTTGATTCAGCTAGAAAGAAAATGAAAAATCCACAAAAACATCAATGGAACCTCAATGATGGTCTGCTGACTTCATGGCTGCTAGGGAATATAAATGAAGAAGTATTAAGTATGATTGACGGTAGGGATACAGCACACTGTTTGGAACTCCATTCATGAGCAGTTGTTGCCCAACACTGAAGACGGAGAGGCCTAGCTCAAAAGTAGTCTCTTATGGCCTAGCCAAAGGGTCTTCAACTTGATGAATGCATCAGAAGATTCAAAGCCATCTGTGATAGGCTCGCGGCCATCAACAAACTACTTTCAGATGTTGATAAAGTTTTCCAATTCTCAAAGGGACTTAGAAATAGATACACAGAATTTCGTATCGCCATTCTATCTAAACCACTATATCCTTCATTTAATCAGTTTATTATGTCTCTACAGAACTTTGAGCAGGTTTGTCTCACAGAAGAAAAACAGGAAATTGACCACAACCAAGCCTTCTTTGGTCAGAGAGGAAGAAACACTCGTGGCCAAAGAGGAAATTCTCGAGGACGAGGTCAAAATTCTTTCAACAATAATAGATCCTCAAATATTATTACTCAACAAAGGGGGATCAGCAGAAATAATAGTTGCATTTAATGCACGTCTTTTCATTTAAGCTGACTGCTACGCTTCATCTTCCTTGAAATTTTATGCCTCGTTGAAACACCTCACAGATAGTAGAGCCGTTTCGAAGCACGGAGTCCGATGGAAGAGCCCTAACTCCCATTGGGCCTTCATGGGCCCAATACTATTGATAACAATGGATATTCCGGTTTAAAATGAAGCCCTAACCCATTTACTCTTTATGCGGAGCCCATTAAAAGGCCCAGATATATTTTGCCTATAAATATTTACTGTTAAGAGCACATTCCCTAAGACACTTTTTAACCTTGTTTTGCTTACATTCTATAATTATTCCCTTTCATACATTCCTTACTTATTCTCACACCGGAGGGGTTTCGGAGGTACGCCTCCCTACCTTCTTTTGTAGGGTCAAAGGAATTCGAACAGGAGCTCAATCTTGTTGGATCTATTCATCAAGGCGAATCTGACTTCGTCACTAACACTGCCCATTCCCCTTACTTCACCCCATCTATCTCCATTTATTTATCTCATTTTATCCCCAGTGTCACATACAATTCAATTTGAGCTGACTTTACAGGTTGGAAAAGTAGTGACATGGAAAGTCATATATTTTTGTATTTGAATATTGATTTCAAGAGAAAGTTTATGGTTCTCCTCTTTTTTTTTTTTTTTGCTGTTGTTGGACACAAAGTGACACATTTATTTTAATATTCATTATTGTAACAACCAAATTAATATGGACTTTTGTCTAGATAGACTAGATTTGATCATCCCGCCCGACATACGCTCAGGTGATAATAAGACAATTTATGTGTTTGATAATATGCATGGAACAATTCACATATGGATTGTTTAATTATCACTCGCTATGTGTGTGTCTGGTGAACTAATGTTGCCTGACATCTGGCGGGTAATCAATTTTAGATTTTTGCTATTTGTGAAACAAATACAATATTTCCCTTACAAAGCACCATGATATACAAATTTTTTGGTATAATAAGAGTGTAAATTTGGTTAGGACGCCAAAACTTAGAAAGGAATATCCTTCTCAAGGATGTTTACTTTTTTTTTTTCTTTCCCCTTTTTAAGTTACTTATTTGAATAGCACTGTAGCGCTCCGAAAACTTTCAAAATTTCATAGTAACCATTTTAAGGTAATAATCAAATTACTTCTTGAATAATGCTCGACTACAAATAACCAGTTTGCGAATTTTGTCACAAGATAATTAGTCGTGAATTCTAAAAAATATGAGGACACTTTAATTTGCTTTGATAAGAATAAGATGATTGTTTGAATCAATGGCCAAAATAATGATTTTGTTCAATCGGTTAGCAAATTGAGTGTAGAAGAATACCTAAAGCTAGAATATGGTACTTCATTGGTATAGTCAAGAACACAAGGACTTAATTATAGAGTACATTAAGTTGAGGGGTTCATGAAGCAATAAGTAGGAAAAATCTAGATCCATTTGGACACTTTGAAATTTCTCACATGAATCAAATACAAAAACAGTTGGCACTTTGGTTTGATAAGAAGAATTCTTGGGCTTCCAATTGAATTCCGTTTTATTGGCTGATTGCAAATTATCTAGGGACAATTGGAGGTTTTTGCGTTGGTAGAATCCAAAAATCTTTAGAAATAGGTGAGAAATTCGTTCATAAATTTAGTTAATCTTAGAACACCCTCAAAGACTTCTAAAATACTTCTTTTGTCTCTCCAACAAAGCTCTCTTCATATTCATATTAAATCCCTATTTAAAAAGCTACCTTGCTTGAGGAAGATACAAGGATTTGAAGGTACTTTTCACCCACAAACATCTAATAATCTTTAAAGGAGCAAAGGCAAGGTAAGTAATGCTCAGGTTCCATTGGCATGCATATGTTTTAAAAGAAAAACAATTGTTTTTGTGTTATATTATGATAATGAGTGGCTCGTTTTCTTGCATATGAATCATTAGCACTGCCCTATCCGATCTGTATTGATCTGCCTTGAATTGCTCTCACACGATGACTTATCCAATGATCTCGGGATAGGGAAGACTAGTGTGGTGTTTGATTTTAATTGATAATATTATTTGCTTGAAACTTAGATAAGAGCCAACAGGGTTAAATGTGGATCCACTTACCATTGTATTTTGGTGGCGAAACTTGGCATTTGGAAGGCATTAATGCGCTATGGGTAGTAGGTAATTCTAATGTTTGGACCCTATATTGCAATCAAAAAGGTTTTTGCATATCTATATTTCTTGAAATTATAAAGGTAAATGATTACTTTTTAGCCTTGTAGCACCTAAATATTGCGTTATTCACTGGATACCTTGTACTCATTTAGTACATATTTATTTTTTTTGTAGATGATAAATCAAATGACCTATGAAAGGCAAGCCGAAGTAAGATTTACTCATTTAGCGAGTAAGATTATGCATGTGATAGAGGCCAATATTTGGGCTTACTGTGAGGATACACCGGTGTTCCTAATGTACTTAGAAACATCTTATGAATTTAACATATACCCTCTGATACGCCGCACTCCTAGTACCTCTACTTATTAGAAGTGTGACATGTGCAGATAATAAATTCTAACTAGAAGTTAGAATTTACCGTCACAGCTCATAAACATGCTAACTGTTCTAGAAAAATTTGGCATTATTTCCCATTAATTAATAGTAACCAACCTGTGTAAACACTCATCATCAAACCATTCACACCTCACAATATAATAATTAATGTCAACTTCAAGAAACCATACTTCCTAACATGATGATTATACTGACCCAAAGACTATTCATACAGATTCCCAGTGCACACTAGTGACCTTAAACATGTCATGTTTAGAATTCACAATAATGACCGATTCTATAGTAAATTACATGTGGTGGCTTAAATTCTCTAAATAGCAGGCTCGGCTATGACGAGTTGCCTGTTGCTCAAACTCTAATTGCTACATGCTGAGAAATATCATTCAAAAGAACACGTGAGCTAACAAGCCCAGTAAGTACAGTTTTTAAATAAACATGCTTTGAAAAATTGAGATATAACTTTTGCAAAATCTTGAACAACATGTTTAAGCGCATTTGAGAATTTTCACAACTTTAAATGTAAAGCATAACATTATCATTTATATGATCATCATAAAATTTATCAACTCGAATTCATCGTACATCGAAACATTTATAGAATCATTGTGATTCTTGTAAGCATCATGAAAATTATTTATTTTCAAGATCTTCATAGAAGTTTCCTCAAAGAGTATCCAAAATCACATGATCATGATTATAAGTCATACACGCATAGACACCAGCTTGGGCTATAGATACCTTATGACCCCTTCGCCCTAGGCGGCACAATAAACAGCTTGAGCCGTAGCTAGCGCATAGGCCCCTTTGCCTGGGCAACGTTTCATTTAATCAGCTTGAGCCATATGCCTCTTCGTAAGTAGGCAGTATATTCATAATTTTGGATACAAATTTGGGGGTTTTCATGCATCATAAATCATATTTCAAATAGAATGTTTCTCTGAAAAGCATGAAACATCATTTCATAAAAATACATCATCATAAAACATTTCAAGTCCAAGTGAATTCAAGAATAATTCAACTTTTGTTTAGAAGAAAGAAAGAAAATGAGTATCTCCACTCACCGGTGAAGTAACATCCTTTCGTGTTTCAGTTCCTTTTAACCCTTATTATTTCCTGTGACATCATATAAAAATTCTACTTAACATTTAATTCCTTTATATTTCTCAATTCACACATATAACTCAATTCTTCTACCAATATGTAACTTAATTCTTTTACTTATCTTTTCTCAACCCTACTATCTTCTTTCTAGCTTGTTTGCCAATTAAAGACTTTCTAGTTCAACTAATTTTTTTTTTTTATCAACATGAAATCTCCTTTTGATCACAAGTCATATATTCCATTAACACTTCATGATTTCTTCATTCTCGAATAAATACATAATTGTTCATTTCATATAGTCATTCTAGATTACTTCATCTTACCATTTGTCATAGTAGCACATATTAAGGTCTCAATTACCCACTAGTTCTTCATTTCCTCACTTAATTAAACTATTCTCTCCAACACGTGCATCACTCACTGAATCAAGACTTAGTTCAACTCTTTAACCGAGGATTGTTAAGTTTTTTTCCCTGTTTGGGCAATGACTATTCAAAACCATTTTATACTCAATAACGGTATCATATGTTTATGAAAATTTCCCATATGAAAACTTATATAAGTCCATCATATGTAAAATTGAGCTCAAGAAACTAGTCGAGGACACCAAAATATTCTTCCACTCCCAAAATTTGTTCTCAGGTCTGCACCGTCCCTCTTCACAAAACATATCATAAAAAGCCGTACCAACCTCCAAATGGCGTCATTCAAATTTTAGATGATAGATGACTCATAAAAGATCATTTTTCAACTTGTATCTTGTTAAAATTTCACTTATACAATCAGTTATGGTCTTCCAAATTTGGAAGGGTAGAAACTTCATACAAAATAATTCCTTGCCTAAGGTCCTTTTATTAAACTCATACATATAGATCGGAATCCTAGAACTCAATATTAGCCTCTTATGCTTTCTTTTTCATTAAAGAAGACTTAGCTTCCTTCTTCCAATTAATCCAAAGCTTCATTTAATTTAACAAAATACTTCATTCAAAATTTCCAAATACATCTAATCTATATCAACAAATTTATCATTTTCCCCTTTAAGATTCATCACAAGACTCTATATAGCAAAAACCCAAATTTCTCCACTTTTAGGGTTTATGAAAATCAACTCAAAATATATAACATGAGTTAAAGATTAAAACTCATCATTATTTCAACATAAACATCAATTATGTAGTCCTAAGTCATAGGACTAAACCATAAATTTAACACCCAATAGAAAATACATAACCCCAAAAATAAACGATATGTTGGCTTACCTACATAATTTGTCTAAGAAATCAAAACCTAATTGCCAAACCATACCAACAAGGTGCAAATCCTTCATTTCTTTTCATTTTGTCCCATTTTCTTTTTCTTTTTCTTTTTCTCTTTTTTTTTTTCGGGCCGAATCTGCCTCTGCTTCTCCATTTCCAATTGCAAGACAAATAAATATAGGAATTTACACACAAAGTCCCTCAACTTTAGTAACTAATTTAAATTGGTCCTTGAAAAATCTTATTTAACCATAAGTCCTTCAACTATTAATTCTTCAACTTAAACTCTTTGATTAGTTGGACTTCGACCCAAGTAATTAAATTTTGACATTGACTTGACTATTCAACCTTTGACTTTTGGTCTATAAAATTTGGGATGTGACACTCTCACCCACTTATATTGTGATAAAATTTGAAAGGATAAATCCATGTTCTTCACTTAATGTAATAGTCTAGGGAAAGTAGTGGACTAAGTATATGATGGATAAATAAGAAGGAAACATGGGATGCAAAGATAAAAAAAACAACTTTTCTTAGCTTGAGAGCCTCATTTTCTATGTAGAGGCCTCCTAATCTTTTGTACGGTGGTAATCAATAAAATGATTCTTATATAATTAATTGTGTATAATTGCTTGGTTGTTTAATTTAGATACATTAACACATTTATGAGTATTATGACTAAATTTATTTAGAAAAGAGTTCATAAGCCATCTTCTAAACATAACCCTAGGTAAAGGAAAGAAGTTAAAAGAAACATTACAATTAGTAACATGAAAACTTAAGAAACTCATTGAAATAGCACGTCTTGTCCCTTGTTGGCACTTTAATTATTTTGAAATAATAAAAGCTTCTGCCATTGAAATAAAGAATAAACTTAACAATATATAAGAAAATAATGAGGGCGTGACAAGCACACTCTTAAGAAATTATTATTATTATTAGTGATTATAAATTTACATTACATTATATATTTATTTTGTGCAATAATTAATCATATCATAAATTTTATTTCAATGCAATTAAATACCATCAACAATCAGTCAGAAAATAAAAAAAAATACCATTAACAAAATTTTAGGAACTCAATAACCTAAATTTACTTTGTTATGTTAGTTCTTACACATAGACACACACTTTTATGTTATCAGACAACGTACGACTTACGTTTAGATTACTCGTGATGTTAAAATGAAAGTGTATGTATGCATAAACTACTAGTTTTTATAAGTGAACTAATTCACCTAACTACAATACTTCATAGCCAAACTGAAGGCTAACGTCTACTTATTATTAACATCAAATTTATTAGATAACTGAAATACAATAAGTAAATCAAAGGCCATGTGAAAATAATGTCAGGTAAAAAGAGGTTGAGCTTTGTCTATAGCTAATTTACAGTATTTTCTTTTCTATTTATAATTTTCCATAATTAATTATTAATTTTATCCAGTCAAGAGGTTTTGTACTAAAAATTTTTTACTGATCATTAGAAAAGCGCAAATGAATATCATATTTGTTATAACATATGGTAAAAATTGATTTATAATGAATACCTAGTGGGAAAAGACGGCCCCCCAAAACATTGAATTTTGATGCTTGGAAAATATTCACATATGGCTTCTAAGATAGTACCTATACCTACATATATAAAGCAGTACCAACCAATCACAATGGAGAGATTTGGCATTTGATAGGGCATGCATTCCATCAAGGACGTGTACTGGAGAAGGGTTGCTGAATGAACTATTTATGAAATTTCGAAAATGCAAACGAATCTCACCCATAGGAATGTGGATACTACAAGAAATAGAAGCTATGAACAACAACGGCATTTTGTAACAACACGTAATGTCGTCATTGTAGCTTTGCCTATAGTCGTGACAAGAAGTTGCCATTGTAGGTTGCGTCTAAACGATGATTAGGGCAGTTCCTTACTATAGAGGCCCTAACAAATTTTGCACTAAGTGCTCTCTAACACTACATAATACAATTTTCGGCCATACTAAAGAAATTTAAATGGCCTTCAACTTTATTGTTTAGGGGCCATAGGCTGTTTGCCTAAAAGGTCTAGTCTCGGACATGCTACTGATTGTGATTAGATAAATGTGTTAAGTTATTAGGATGTGAAATTAGCTCCTTGCATTATACTATCAATTATAACAATAGATCGATGAGAGACTAAGTTTTAAATATGTTCGTGGTGAGTTGATTAATAAGGTATATCGTTTAATTCAGATGCACCGGTACCGGTTTTAAGCACTTGCGAATAATATATTCTATTACTGGATAAACTATCTTGAATGCAACAATTTGTGTATTTGTAAATGTAACGCGCAAAGAGAGAGAGAGAGAGAGAATATGGAGTGACGGAATGGATAAAAAATGCCCAAGCTTTGGACAAATGGAAGATTAAAAATGTTAACGGAAAGAGTTTGAGATTGTTTTCACCAACTGAGAGAGAAAACATCAATAAGAATAAAAAGGAAAAATTTTGCTCCTTTTATTAATGATGATTTTGTCAACCCTTTACCTGAAATAGAATAGAGTAATTCTCTACAACACCATTATTGATGATAATTTAAATGGAGTGGTTTCTATATGCTTACTTTTAATTTCACTGATCATTTAGATAATACGACATAGATTAGTGTTTAAACTAGTCAATGATATAACCTTAATTTTGTTCCCCTTTCCGCTGTGGGCGGGGTTACACTGTCCACTTCTGATGTGGTGGTGACGTGGCCAGACGTGACTCACACATGGCCGCTATGTGTATCTGCTATATGTGTGACATGTTAGAAATGAGCAATATAACCCCGCCCACAGTGAGTGAGTGAACATTACTCGATATAACCTCATCACTTATATTTATTTTGGCTCAAAATAATTGTCAAATGACAATAAACATGTTCATTAATTAAACAGATCCTAAATTTTGTAACTCCCTCTAGATTTTGTAAATACATTCATAAATCTTGTATATCTATGGAAGATCTTTAATGGGTCTGCAGTGAAATGATTATGTGGCGGAGAGTGGATTTGGGCAGTAGAAATTGTTGATATTATCCCATAATTTTGTTCAACCGCCTACTGTGGAGTGACACTGCTCATTTCTGAAGTAGAGGTGACATAGTCAGACGTGACACATATATGATTGCTATGTGTGTCAATTATACATGTGACACGTCAGAAGTGGGTGATGTAACCCGCTCACAGTGAACGGGTGAACATTACTCTTACCCAAAAAAAAAAAAAAAACCCAACCTCCTCCCTTTTTTATTTTATTTTGTGGATACATTTTTACATTATAGTTATCCCACTTAAAATTTGAGTCTAAAATTAAGCAGAAACTTTAGATGGAATAATACTTCGTTTTGATCACCTACCCCATGTAGGTAGATTAAAGTCTACCCCCTCCTACATGACATGCCACATTAGTCTACCCCTTCTTACATGGCATGCCACATTAGTCTACCCCCTTCTACATGGCATGCCATGTAGGAGGGGGTAGACTTTAATCTACTCACATGGTGGTAGGTGATCAAAACAAAGTGTTATTCCATCTAAAGTTTGTGACATGCTATGTAGGAGGGGGTAGACTTTAATCTACTCACATGAGAGTAGGTGATCAAAACTAAAATAATACTAGATTCCATGTAGTATTGGAAACACATCAGCTCACCATTGACCACTTTATGCTAACTAGCTGATAGCTATGATAATCTTATCCATTCATTTGTTTTTATTAGAAGTTTAGGCATTTCTGTTTATTAATGAGCATGGATATCCTTGGTGGTCAAAAATTATGAAGCACTCATGCACAAATGGGGACCTATGCGGGTTTATTATTTTTTCGACCCCACCCCTCGCCGGGTTTATTCATAAAGCATGAGTTCTCTTAAAAAAATTTGACATTTCAAGAGAACACTGAACTCGGTATTCCTAGTCAATCAAGAATCTACATATTAATTCAAAAGTCTCAATTTGTTATTTAATTTGGGTCCTGAATCCCATTTGTGAATTCTTGATTGGTTAGGAGTATTGGGGTTAGCACTCTTAGAGTATCAAAATTTTTTCTGAGTTCTCGAGACCTGTTGCGTTCAATATACTAAACATCAATTGAAGAAACAAATATATCTTTTATTTTATCAAGTTGTGTCCAATAAGCAATATATACGAAGCATGATTTATTTTTATATTATCTATTATTATGTAGAAGAATTTATAACAAATTCATGCCTACCAGACAATTTATTATTAGAAAAAATAAGTAGTATCTGGTGGTGATAAATATGAAAGAAATACCCAAAATTTACTATATGTTCCTCAATGATTAAACTAAAAGATGGTATATATCGTGCAAGAATAAAAAGAAGCAAAAATCTCGCCAAAATTGTGTACTCACAAGTATGTTCTTGTGCTAAATACTAAGCATACACTGATGAAATCAGTAAGCCGGTGAATTGGTGGTTGTATGTGTAGAGGAGGAGGTAGCTGAGGATCGAGATTGAACTCTATCTCCAGTTCGGCTGATTTGATCGTTAGATTGAAATTGCTTAAATAGCTCCCTTTGTACCGGTGGTGGTCGCGAAGCAATTGGTGTGTAAATTCGATTACAAGCAACCGCTGCAGTTTTCGCAGCTAATGCAGCATCGTATACAGGTGGCGGCGTCCATATCCCTCCCACCAGAAGAAATTGCGCCGCTTGTGGGCCGCTATTCTGAATCATATGATTTGGTCTTCTCCGGTGCAATCGATATTTCTACAATGGATAATATATTTAGGCCTAAGCATTGCTTGCTTATTAATCTTAAATAGGTTTTACAGGGAAAATATTTCATGTAAACAACAAATTAATTACCTGTAGATGACTTTTCACTTCATCATTAGTTAGACCATCCACCTTCATCAAATCCCTAATTTGTTTTGGTGTTGCAACTGCAAAATCAAATCAACCAGCAAAAAAATCAATGAAAAATGTAAACTAATAATTACCCAAAACAAAAGTTTCTTCATTTGAGAACATATATTGTACATATCTGTACCTTGCGAACCACCAAGTTGATGGAGGGCTTGCAAGAATTTCCTATGCAACTCTGGTGACCAACTCCTCCTAGGTTTTCTTTGAAACTGCGATTCCTTATCGTCCTTACTACCACCACCACCACCACTGCTGCCATCTCTGCCTCCTATCTCCTCCATAGGTCCGGCCGCCGGCACTGGGATTCCGATCTCCCCTTGTGGTATAGTTACAGTGCTCCAACTACTTTCTTTCCTAAATGGATGAAATGCACCACCACTGCCACTTCTGTTAACCTCCAGTAATGATGACATTTTTCTTGGGAATTCCTAAATCACAAAATTAAAAATTAATTAAAAAAATAAAATAAGAAACATGATCCTAGTCCCTAGATAACAGAAACAAACCCATATTTATCATGTGGGAAATTAAGATTACCTCTGTGGACGGTAGATCTGGGGTTGGATTCCATAACTGAGCGGATCTAAGCCAGTCAGATTTCTTGGAAACTATGTCATTGTAACTAACATTAGTGTCATTCTTTGACCTCTTCAATTCTTTGTCGTCATCATCAACACAATTAGTACTGGACAATGCTCTGTTTATTGGAATAAACTCTTCTAAAATTGGCCCTTCACTTGACGTCTGCTCAGAATTACATTCAGATTGCCCATTAAAAGTATAGGACTCTGATGTTTTCCCACATAAGTGTTGCTTGCATGTCTCAATTGCTGAAAAACACCAAAATCCCACGTGTTAAAATGGTGTCTTTAATCAGAATCTCATTAATTTAGAATTTCTACATCATGATCAAGGCCACAGACGATATATACCTTGAGAAACTAGCTCAAGACAAAGCGGGAGTTCACGATGAAAGACTTGAATCTTATGACGTTCTTCTTCTAAGGCTCGGATGTAATCTTGACATCTCTGCATTTTTTCATCAGTATAATCATCACTGTGATTATGAAAGTTTCTCATCCTTTAATTTGTTCTCTGTCTTCTTTTCTTTCTTAATTACCTTTTTACTTTTGGGATTGTAGGATTCACTAGCTACAAAGAAGAAGGAGAAGAAGAATATAAGGGATCCAAATAGAATCACCAGAATATAGAAAGAAAAATTAGAATAAAGGGATCCACGTAGAATCAAGAAAAAGGAATAATGAAGAGTGTCCATGTATAGACGCTCATTTTTAGTTAGGAAGAGAGAGAAAATGTATATCTTATGCTGTTTTTGGCATATTTAGGATGAAAACGAGGTCGAAGCGTCGCGTGAAAATCGAATCTTTGGTTATGTGTTGTTTTTTTCTACCTTGTTTGTGAATATGGGAAAGTGGGGTTTGAATATTCCAAGAATGATTCATTTATGTGCATATACAATCCATATATGCATTATTTATTTAAAAATAAATAAATAAATAAATGAAACAATAATTTATGTATTATTTATTATTATGTAGATAAGATCAAGACCATCGTCTCTTTCCTCGTTCCTTTGAAATTTTCTTCCAACTAACCTTCTTTTTTGGTCAAATTTTGATAACTGTAAATAATTTCCTATCCTAATTAGTTTCAGGTTTTTGCCTTCGAAGTGGTGATCAATTTTTTGAGTTAGGATAATCTTTGAAGTATTAAGATAACGTTTTTGTGTATTAAAGGAAAGGGCAGATGAATTTGCATTATTCTAGCCGGGATTGGTCTGACTAAATAGAACATTTAGGGCTCGTCAGACATATAAGATCTCTCATATCAAATATTTAAGCTCATACAACGATTCATCTAGAAGTGCAAAGAGGTAATTAGTTAGAGTTGATTATACTTGAATGTTGATCTACAAAATGAATCTTGATTGCTTAGAATGCATGTACTAGCATCACAGGGTTATAGCTTATACATATAGTTGAGCCAAACAATCCTAATTATTAATTATTATGATGTAGAACTTGCACCAATGGCTCAACATGCTCGATTTAGAGATACTAGTGCTTTGACACTTTCTATTTGGTCCATATTGTTTGATTGAAGATGGAATGGAAGGGTGATCAAATTTTAAAATTTGTCAGAATATAAAATTTGAAAGGAAGAAGGGAAAAAACGCATAATCATACAGAAAATATATGCTTATTATCCAATGATGACTTTGACGATTTGATAAAAGATTTTATACCATATCTATAATTATACTGTTAGTGCTATAATAGGAAGGCCGAAATAGTTAGTTTTGTCGAGTGTGCCCTGTGCCAATGGGTAAAGGTCAAGCACTAGCAATTATTACATCTATATTAATTAAAAATGTCATGTACAGTTGTTTTGCCACCTGAACCTTTGGTTGTCCACAATTTTTCCTATGTGTCGATGTAGTTACTCGATCTAAATTAAGGTCACTAGGCTATGTCATTATTTGGAAAAAAATTCTAGTATTAAAGACTCGATACTCTTAATCTATGAATGATTTATATGTGTATTTAAGGCCTTTAATTGTAGTCTTTGAATTCACATATCAATTTTTTATTTCACCACAAAATAGCATATACTTCCAAGGTACCAGAAATTTGTTCATTTGTAAATTAGTGCGGTTACAATAGAAGGTCATTAGAACATTGTACAAATGAATCCCCCGACCGAGGTAAAAGGCTCTGGTGAGACCACACCATTACCATATGTTGAAGTTAAAGCTTACTTTGTGATTAACAATAATTATTGGAGTATATTTATTACACTTCTTCCCTCATTCACCCCGACTAACAAAATTTTCCAAAAAATTTGTTTAGTGTTTAAATGACGACTTTTGAGTTTATTGCTTCAAGAGGGAATGGCACAGGGCGGATTCAGGTCGAGTACGCCTCCCACGCTCAGCCTCATTTTATTTATTTATTTTTGCCTAATAAAATTCAAAAATCAAAAAGAAAAAGAGAAATACATAAAAAAAATTCAAATAACATGAAATTGACCAAAATAACAATAATGTAACATTTAATGAAAATATACACAATAATCAAACATTTAATGATAGAAGGTTAAAACATAATGTTCTAACAATTTATAAAAACTAGTGAAAATCTTAACAAAAAAAAAAAAGAAAAAAAATTGAGCATTGTGGTTGGAGCCTAGGAGTTAAACTTAGGCATTTTGAGTTCAAATCTTCATTAAAAATTTTTTTCTTAGAAAAAAAAAATTATTGGGGTGGCTTGGGTCGTGTGGGAATTATCCATCCCTGCCCATTAATATTTTGGGATGAATATCAACCCCGTTCGAACTGGATATCCGCGGGTATCGAATATTGGAGTTAAAATTGTCATCCCTAGTTCCAAGAAGTGTAACAAGGACTAAGGATGGTAGTCACAAAATTTATGGACTAAGTTAGACTTTGGGCCATGCGTGCATCAGATTTTCTATAGAACCAGATCTTGTTTCAAAGTTTGGAATCATATCTGGTCATGTGGCCGCATGAACAGATCCATGCTACTGTATGTAATGACCTGTGCGGCCGCACTAGGCCGCATGAGCTTTCTAGCCGAGCCGCATGGGGTGATGCGGTCGCACATAAAATATGTGCGGCCGCACAAATATATTTGTGCACCTGCACATATTTTATGTGCAGCTGTACTACACCCATGCGGTCTCACATGCCATTACATGCTGCCGCACAGATATGTCCATGTGGCCGCATGACCAGACCTAGTTCCAAACTTTGAAACCAGATCTAGTTTTATAGAAAATCCGATGCACGCACTAAAAGAATATTAGTTTGGTGCCAACAACTACAAATTTCTCTAAAATTTACATCGACTTCAAGGATAACTAGTGTGAAATAAAATTGAAATCTCACACTGGTAAGTTAGATGGCTTATTAGTCTCTGTACCGTTAAAAAGCTATCAAACACAACTGTTTATTTGTTTTCAGAAAAAAATAATGATAATCAGAAATTCAATTCAAAACAGGTCATTTTGCTAAGATTTCAAACCTTGACCTCCTCCACCATCTAACCTAAAATTTGGACTGGGATAAGAATGGACGAGACAACTCTTGTTTCGTTTATTGTCCCATTATGGTTATCTTTCCCTCTAAATTTTTTTTTT